>CM044962.1:3767904-3795530 GCA_024516035.1 Bactericera cockerelli | reverse complement strand
TTAACTGTAAAACTATTACCCATATGGTTAGTATTGTGAGGTGGAATAGAGAGATGAGTGGAGCGAGTATTGTGACTATGAAATGAAGAGAGTGTATGAAATGATGAGTGAAGATATGGAGGTGAAGCCTCATTCAAAATTCTCCACAGTAATCCCAATCTCTGATGTTCTAATCTCTTATCAATTGGTAGCCATTGAAGATTTTTTCGATTAGCTGAAACATGATCGAATTTCTTCAATCCAAAAATGTATCGAACACAAGCATTCTGAAAAGTTTGAAGTTTGTTAAGTAAATTCCCATTGATGTTTGACATAGCAGCTCCAGCATATTCAATCATGCAAACGTTTCAGAGAATGAAACTTTCGATACACTTTTTTACCAATTTGAACAACCTGAGAGTTCCATTGAAGATCTGGATCTAAAAGTATTCCAAGATTTTTTACACAAGCAGAAAAAGGAATAGGCTCAGAATTGAAAATGATAGAAGATATATGGGACTGAGAAACCCGATGTAAAAGTGGTGGAGACCCTATGATGATAGACTGAAGCTTTTTGGGATTTGGGATGATGCCATGGTTGCAAGTCCAGGTCTTCAAAGCTTCAAGATCTACGTTCATCTTGCAAATAGCTTCATTAATATTATCCACGTAAGTTTCTATGTAGAGTTGTAAGTCATCAGCATATAGATGATATTTACAGTATTTGAAAATAGAGGATATAATATCATTAATGAATATTGAAAATAGTAATGGACCTAAAATACTGCCTTGAGGTACACCCGCATTGATAGAAAGTAAGTCAGAGTTTGATCATTGAATCCTGGTTAAAAACATATTTCTGACGAACCCGTAAATAGGTATCAAACCAATGAAGTACAATAGGAGAAAAATTGAAATGTTTTGATAGTTTTGTAAGAAGTATATCAAAATCAACCGAATCAAAAGCTTCACTAAAGTCTGATAGTAGTAGGATAGTAACTTTAGTATTATCCATACGGTTGATCAATGCTGAAGAAGACATCTCAGTTACCTGTCCCGCCAGCTCATCCAGCTCCTCCTCCTGATCCTTGAGCCTCGCCTCCAGCGCGTGCTTCTTCTTCTTCAAAGCGGCCACCTCCTCCTCCGTGTTGCTGGAGAACTGGAGCTCCTCCAGCTCCGAGGCGAGGCCGGCCAGCTTCGCGTCCTTGAGTTCCAGCTCCAGCTTCAGACTCTGAGGGGGGGGGGGGGGAGGAAGGTTTTGTAGAAAAAAAAATCTACAGAGAAAAGTTTTGCACTTTTTTGTCCAAATATTTGACTCAAACCCATCATAAGTAATAATAACACTCATTAGTGGAAGGTAACCCCAGGCGAGGTTAATGATCAAACTATTTTCTACCACCTAACCCTCAGAATCTTATTATTATGTTGCCACAAACTCAAATTAATGAGGAAAAATTCATGCACTGAGTGAAATTCGAACCAACGGATCCCTACGCTACCTGGATTACCAGACTAGGGCGTTAAACACTTGACTACCAGTACACATTTGCGGTAAAAACTTTTAACCAGCCGTCCACTCACGCTTAGGGATGACGATATTATATCGATAATATCGAATATCGATATTCTGCTTTCGATATATCGATATTTTATATCGATATTAAGGTTCCGATATTATATCGATATATCGAGAAAAAAAAGACAATATCGAATAAAAATATCGCTATCGGGACTCGGGACATTTTTTTTTTAACAGTTAGTAGCCGGGAAATTTTGAAATAGGTACTGAATTAGTTTGAACTAGTTTGATTAAAGTTGAAGCTTTTATTATTTTTTTTTTTTTTTGAAGATTTTATTATTTTGGTTTATATCAGTAATCAGTATATCTATTATTAGTAATATTAGTTAGAAGGACTATGTAAATTGAAGAAGTTTGTGGTCAGTAGTTTTTAATATTGAAAAATCAATCATTCCGGGAACGGAAAAATCTTTAGATAAATTTTTGCCCTGGGCGGGAATTGAACTTGCGGCCTAGTGACTCAAAGTTAGATACACTAACCACTGTGCCAACTTAGGCTGGCTTGAAGTCTTTAGACTCCTTTGCAGTTTGCCTGTTATTAATATGTAGCCTTTTCATCCCACATACCGTAGTAAGCAGCATGTTTTATTATCTCATGCGGTTAGCGGTTACCGATATTGAAAATATCGATATTCCCAATATCGATATTCGACCCATCGATAATATCGGATATCGATATTATGGTTTCGATATTATCGATATACCTAATATCGATATTTTCGTTTCGTTATTGCAACCCTACTCACGCTCATGCTCTGCTCCATGGTGTACTTATCTCCCAGGGCTAGCTCCTTGTCCCTCATGGCTTTCTCCTTCAGGTTCCATACTCATACTCATACTCATACTCATACTCATACTTATACTCATACTCATACTCATACTCACGCTCATACTCTTACTCATACTCATACCCCACACTCATGCTCTGCTCCATGGTGTACTTGTCTCCCAGGGCTAGCTCCTTGTCCCTCATGGCTTTCTCCTTCAGGTTCCATACTCATACTCATACTCTTACTTATACTCATACTTATACTCACACTCATACTTACACTCATACTTACACTCATACTCATACTCACACTCATACTCATACTCATACTCACACTCATACTCACGCTCATGCTCTGCTCCATGGTGTACTTATCCCCCAGGGCCAGCTCCTTGTCCCTCATGGCTTTCTCCTTCAGGTTCCATACTCATACTCATACTTATACTCATACTCATACTCACACTCATACTCATACTCATACTCATACTTATACTCACACTCATGCTCTGCTCCATGGTGTACTTGTCTCCCAGGGCCAGCTCCTTGTCCCTCATGGCTTTCTCCTTCAGGTTCCATACTCATACTCATACTTATACTCACACTCATGCTCTGCTCCATGGTGTACTTATTTCCCAGGGCCAGCTCCTTGTCCCTCATAGCTTTCTCCTTCAGGTTCCATACTCATACTCATACTCATACTCATACTCACACTCATGCTCTGCTCCATGGTGTACTTATCCCCCAGGGCCAGCTCCTTGTCCCTCATGGCTTTCTCCTTCAGGTTCCTCTCTTGCCTCAGCTCGTCCTGAAGCAGGGAGAACTCCGCGTCGAACCTGCACATCGGGGAAGTAACAAAAACATGGCTAGTCAGCTGAAAGTGTGTGGTGAAGTGGTTCAGATCGCCCAAGGCATTAACTTCGCCCTGAATTACAAAACAATTGTAAATATTAAAATGATTTAATCCGACCTCAGTAGCTTGATCGATAAGACGGCGGACTTGTAACCTGGAGATCGGTTGGTCAAGTCCCGGTTTCAGCGTAGATTTAGTAAATCAAGTTTGAGTAGTTGTGATATCACGAAAGTGATTAACACAAATATGATAACTTTAACTTTATTAAAATGATTTTGTTGAAAAAATTTAAAGGTTTTTTTCCATGTTTTAATATTTTGTTGATTGTTTTGTAATGAAGTGTAAATAAAAATTTGCCATCCTCCCTCCTTGGTGTAATGGTTGTGACTACTAACCATGGTCAAGAGATCCTGAATTCGATTTTCTAACAGAAAATTCTGTTCGCTCTGAAGTAAAACACGCATTAGAGGGGCAAGGACTCTGAATGTTGTAGACCTCTCTTTAAATAGATATTCATTTTTAAAAAAAAAACACACGCAAGGCTGACATTTCTGACCCAACAATGGCCGGGTGAGGTTATGTGGAAGAGAATGTTGAAGTAACTTCGCAGGACGTTAAACAGAAATAGAAGCAATAGACGTGAAAGGAGTCTAGACATTGGACCTGGGCGTCCATTTAATGCTCTCAACCACCGTCATAACATAATAATAATAATATCGCCTTATTTATACTGCCCGATAAGGACTATTAAAGTCCCATTATTCCAGCAGTAAGCCCAAGACATATTATTATGTGGTAAAAATCCCAAATGGGAGTATAACTTGTCATGTCCCGGCTGGGTTTCGAACCCACGACCTCTGGTACCTGTGGATTCACACAGTGCCGCCTCTACCACTGAGCTACCGGGACAGACGATAAGTAGGTATATGTTCCTCTCACGTCTCACGGACACGGAATTATTTTTATTGGGATGAAATCCCACACCCCTGGCCAGGATGGATGGGCCAAGATGACTTTAAAACATTTTTCCTACCTTCCAATAAAATAAAATAAAATAAAATTGAATAAACTTTTAAACCTAAACTTTTTTTACTTTCCTTATCTTATAATAAGGAAAGTATTGAATTCGTCGAAAATTTGACCTACCCAGTTTTTCACATTTCTGGACGAATCATAGCATCAGGATACCAAAAAAGTTGTTTTCAGCCATTGGTCCGTGCGTCTGTGTGTGTGTGTGTGTGTGTGTGTGTCTGTGAACAGGATATCTCGAGAACGGTAAAAGCTAGAGACTTGAAATTTGGTATGGAAAATAATTTTATACACCAGACGAACCACGAAACTTTTTGTTAAAATCGGCCGCATCCCTCGGCCGCAGGGCCGCAAATATTAGCCGCAAGCGCCGCTTCTTTGAATTGGTTAAAGATACAAAAAAAGTTGAAGAACAACATTTTATTAGATTAAAAAAATAATAGGGGTCCATTCCGATCATTTTTCTGATATCTTGAACTTTTTGGACCTCGACTCCAATTTACCGGTATTTTGGGGAGACCCGCTTTGACTAACTTTTTTATTATTCATCCTAGATGGGGGTTGTGACATATCAAATTCAATTATTTTAAAGTGCTGATTACGAATTTGGTATTGTTTTTTAGTTATCTGTTACCGTTGAGTCACCAGTGGCGGAATTCGACTCCTTTTTAGGGGATAAGGAAAGTCGTGTGATGTTTACACCAGATTTTTTTTTAAGTATTCCTTTAGTATAATAATTAGTAAGTATAATAATTTCTTTCTAGATTTGTATAATTTCTATATTTCTATAAATAAATTGAATTGAATAAAACAATAACAATGGGAGCAAGCAGTGAGCACACTCGTCACACTTACTTCCTCTGCTTCTTCTCGAGCAGGTTGTTGCGGGAGCTCTGCTCCTCTAGCAACAGCCTCGTGTCTGCCAGCTCACTAATAATAATAATAATGGGAGCAAGCAGTGAGCACACTCGTCACACTTACTTTCTCTGCTTCTTCTCGAGCAGGTTGTTGCGGGAGCTCTGCTCCTCTAGCAACAGCCTCGTGTCTGCCAGCTCACTAATAATAATAATAATGGGAGCAAGCAGTGAGCACACTCGTCACACTTACTTCCTCTGCTTCTTCTCGAGCAGGTTGTTGCGGGAGCTCTGCTCCTCTAGCAACAGCCTCGTGTCTGCCAGCTCACTAATAATAATAATAATGGGAGCAAGCAGTGAGCACACTCGTCACACTTACTTCCTCTGCTTCTTCTCGAGCAGGTTGTTGCGGGAGCTCTGCTCCTCTAGCAACAGCCTCGTGTCTGCCAGCTCACTGCTCAGCCTCGTCTGCTTCCTCTTCCACTCGGCCGCCACTTGCCGCTGCTCCTCTGTCTGTTCGTGCGCGTCTGCGATCTGACGAGGCCAAGAAAATATTATTATTAAAATTTACCATAATATTGTGTCCATTTTATTTTTACTATATTTTTTTTTTCTTCATTTTTATTTTTATTTTTAAGATGAGTGTTTCACAGGAAAAAGAGTGAGGGGGAGACCACGAACACGTTGGAGAGATTCAATTCATCTAAATATTGTGGAAAGGGGTGAAAATCCAGAAAGTATAGAATTAAGTCAGAACTACAATGATAGAATTTGGTGGAGAGACTTCGTGAAACGTCAACCTGTTCATTAACGGAACGACAAAGGATATGTATGTATGTATGTTTCACAGGCTTTTTTATTTTCTAGCCATGAAACAGGAGCTACTGTAGACGCTTGTGGTCTGTGTTGTAGCCTGCCGGTTACGTAGTATACCTCCCCTCTGATGGGCGAGAAGAAGGGCGAGAAGTCATATTTGTGTTATTTCGCGATATCACAACTACTCAAACTCGCTTTACTAAATCTTCGCTGAAACCGGGACTTGAACCACCGACCTCCAGGTTAAAAGTCAATAAATTAAAAGAAAAGGCAGCGGCATTATCAATCAAGCTCCTGAGGTCGGTTATTTTTACTATATATTTTTAAGTCAACCAAATTATAGTTAGTAAAGTTTGTTCGAATTTGTTAAATAAATAAATTATGTCCATAATTTTGTATTGTATTTTATTTATTGTAATTGAAGTTTGTTCGAATTTGTTATACAATTTATGAACATATTTTTGTATTGTCTTGAATTATAATATTCAAGTAACCCAAATTATAGTAAGTAAAGTTTGTTCGAATTTGTTAAATAAATAATTTATATCCATAATTTTGTATTGTATTTTATTTATTGTAATTGAAGTTTGTTCGAATTTGTTATATAATTTATGTACATATTTTGGTATTGTCTTGTACTATAATTAATTTATCGTTAATATAGTTTCTTCGAATTTGTTAACTAATTTATGTCCATAATTTTGTATTGTATTTTATTTATTGTAGTTAAATAAAGTTTGTTCGGATTTGTTAAATAATTTATGTACATAATTTTGTATTGTCTTATATTGTATTTAATTTAATTAAAGATTGTTCGGTTGAATAATTATTTATGAAAGAATGTCAATGAGTATGATGGTTACAAACATAAATATGACTACCAAATCTTCCATGACGACCAGTAGACAGAAGACGTATTGAGAAAGCAGAATGTAAAGCAACGCGTGCAGTAAACAAATCACAATAAACATGGTAAAAATACTGCCGATAGCTAATACATATCTTAGGTATTCTAGGAAGTAATTATCAATGAAATGGCTTTAAAAGGGCAAGGACTCTGAATGTTACAGACCTCTCTTTAAATAAATATTCATTAAAATAATTAAAATAAAAATAAATAAAATGGCTATATTAGACAGGTCTTTGTGTTCTGAAAGTCTCTACAATACATAAAAAAAAACAGAAATAAAACACTTCAAGGACAACTTCCCGAGGCACTTGTAATTTTATTTGGCATAAATAATATAATACCAAATATCAAACGAACATTAGTATTGTTGTTTTCAATTATTCTTGAATGATTGTAAACAATGTTATGTTCTAGAAAAAAAACAATAATAGTAATAATGGATTGCTCTTTAGTGGAAGGTAACCACCAGGCGAGGTTAATGCTCTGAGCATTTTCTACTACTTAACCCTCAAGGTTTCGCAAATATTTCAGGCGTTCTGTTTCGCCAAACCACAAATAAATCTGACAAACTCATTGAAATTAAAAATACTTTTAACAGACCGACGGACCGACAGACGGACACAAAACCAAAGTTGCTCAGGAGATTATGAAACGTGCAGAAATATGAAAAAAATTGAAATCGGAGCAAAAAAATATTTATTTTTTTTACAAAAACGAACACAATACTTCCGATTTCTAATATTAGAAATTTCTCGGAAGTAACAACTTAATCGCACTGACAATATGCTTTCTTCTAACATTAATAGTTCACTGTCGAAAGATAGAATTGTGATAGTTACCGCTTAAAATGTTTATGAAATTGTGCTTTGACAAACTCATAGAAATTAAAAACAACTTATCCGTAGTAACAATATGCTTTCTTTTATCATGTCACTAACATTAATAGTTCACTGTCGAAGACAGTACAGTGATAGTTATAGTTACCGCTTTATTTTTTATGAGATTAATCTGACAAACTCGTAGAAATTAAAAACAACTTATTCGCCCTGACAATATGCTTTCTTCTAACATGTCACTAACATTATTAGTTTATTATTATTAAACACTCTATTAGTTATAAAAAGACATATGTATAGTATAAATAATAATTATTATAGAAAATGGAATCAATAAAAACAATAAAAAAGAAAAAATAAATAAAAATATACACTATTGTCCTAACTAAAGGGCGGGGTTATTGCCTATGGCAATCTCTTCCACCCAATCCTTACGGTCGAAAAATAGAATTGTAATAGTTACCGCTTTATTGTTTATGTGATTTGACAAACTCATGGAAATTGAAAACAACTTATATTTTCCACTAGACTAACGGTGCGAGATATGTCACAAACATTTAATAGTTCACTGTCGAAAGACAGTGCAGTGATGGTTACCGCTTTATTGTTTATGATGTTGGTGAGCCTTGGCAGTGTTGATAGTAAGATGCCTATTCTCTGGAGGCCTTATCTACACCAAGTTCAGTGCGGTGATCTCAATATGGTTCTCAGTAACGTCAGGGGAGTAAAACAAGGTTATCATATTTGTGTTAATAATAATAATATTATTACTCTTTTGTGGCCTTACCCAGGCTGGATGAGGTTCATGTGGAAGAGTTTACCACAGGCAATGACCCCGCCCTTTAGGTAGGACTTTAGCTTCCTCCTCTTTTTTGTTCTTGTTTCTTTGCTTAATCTATTTAATTTTTCTTTATAATTTTATTGTATTTTACTGTATATATTTTTGTTCTAGCTAATAAAGCTTACTATAATAATAATGATTTCGGTAGCTGGTACGATTCTTAGGGAATGGAGGGTAACCCCTGTTCTGATGAGGCCGTAGAAAACGTGCTCCACCCTACCAACCTCAAACATGAGGTTGAACAATGTCGACTCCAATAGCAACATAGGCATAGGCTAATATGGGATAAAGGCAAGTGAGATATACAATACTCCTTTGAGGAAGGTAACTACCAGACGAGGTTAATGCTCAAAGTATTTAATCCACCTAACCCTCAAAGTCTTATTATTATGTAGTCACAAACTCAAATTAACGAGGAAAAATTCGTGCTCTGGGTGGGATTCGAACCAACGGATCTCTATGCTACTTGGATTACCAGACTGGCGCATTAACCACTTGACTACACCAGTTAATCACAATATTATCAAAAACTCAAACTAGCTTTACCAATTTTTTGCTTAACTTGAGACTCGAACCAGCAACCTCCAGGTTACAAACCATACAGCCATTACAAGTCCGTTATTAAAGTTCTGCAAGCCAGCGTCGATGGCATGTTGAATACACCGGTTCCCTTCAGAACACCGAAGTTAAGCGACATCCAGCGAGGTTAAGACTTGGATGGGTGACCATTCAAATTCTAATTCTCGTGACGCTGGCTTTTCCCGGCCCCACTCAGGCTGGGTGAGGTCAATGTGAGTAGCAGGTTTGTGAGTTTCCTGCGAATGGAGGGTAAAACCCCCGTCGTGATATGACCATGGCAGTTGAAAGCGACGTTAAACCCCACTTAAAAAAAAAAAAAGTTTTGCAAAATTTTAATGTATTTTTTTTTTTCATTTTAACACGTGTTTTTTTCATGAACTTTTACTTAGGAAGGTGATGAAAAATCTTCTTTTAAAATAACTATCGGTTAGCTGATAAAATCTAAGGGTTGTATGCAGAGTCTTTATTGTAGGGATGCCTGGGTCATCTGTCCCTTCAGCTGATTTTGTTCAGTATATCAGTATAAACAGAAAAGTGAGAAGTTGTACTAGATGTTATTCAGAGACGTTTGTTTAAAGCGTCTGTGCGCATGTGCAATCAGATGTTTCTTTAATAAATAATTGTCAAGATCAAAGTATTCCCTATAGCAAGCTCGGGACCACCCTACAGTGAACCCTATAGGGATTACTAAATCGTCTCTGCATACCAGCCTAAGAGTCAACTTAGATTTACTAATCCTGTTTCATAATACGGCCCTAACTGATGACTTAAGTTCTTGATTTTGTCTATTAATTTCGCACTTAATTTCAAGCTTTTTTAAAAGTAAAAATAGACATATCCCGTGAATTTGTGTAATTTTTTTTACAGGTTGAAAGTTTCATGAACACCTTCGTCCCCCCTGGGATGCCTCTGACATAGACCCTGCCGCCAGTTATAGGAACTTCAGTAGGCGGAGTAGGTAGACGAAACCTATGCATTGCATAGTATAGTATTGTATCAAGCTGAGATAGTGTGAGTACTCGAAGTTAAGTAACTATGCAATGAGCGCACGATTAGCTCAGTGGTTAAGCACTCGCTTGCCATGCGGAAGGTCCCGGGTTCGATCCCCCTTGCCGACAAGAATTTGTATTCTTAATTTGGTTATAATTGTTTGTAAGGGATACCTTCCGGTGCGCTCGTGTTGACCCAGCACCTAAATGGGAAATATTGTGTCACTTCTCGCCCATCAGAAGGGAGGCATACTACGGGATGGGCAGGCTACAACACAGACCACAAGCGTCTACAATAGCTCCTTTTTCATGGCTACGAAATAAAAAAGGCTGTGAAACACTCATCTTAAAAAAAAAAAAAAAAAAAAAAATGGTCACACCGTGAAACAATACAGGGTGACATATACAGGATGTCAATAAAGTCCCACCCCACCCGCATATCTCAAGAACGGCTGGAACTATAAAAAACAATACTTTCCTTACTATGTACTAGAAGTGACGTAGACATTTTTTATCACTCTTTGCAACAAATAAAAGATAAAAATTTAAGTACTTTTTAGATAGCATATTATGTAAAAATGGGGAAACCCGTTAATTTATAAAAATAAATAAATATAGGATAAGGAAAGTAAAAACGCAAAAAAAACGTATTTTTTTTTAAATTTTTTGTGGGATTAGGATTCAGCAACAATTTTTTTTGCCTACATTGCCCCAGTCAGGCTGGGCAGTGGACTCGGATCCACTTTAAATTTTTAATTGGAACGGTATGTCTTGTGGCATATTGTTTTGAAGGTCTCATTGAGAGAAGTTTATTGCAACAATTTCAGTGAGCTACGAATACCGTTTTTGAGAAACAGGGTCGCCCGTCTTGGGTTAATAGCTCTATGTTCTGACCTATTACTCGTTAAGCGTACGTTCCAAAAGGATAAATTTTGTTGATGGTAACTTCTTTTATGTAGTAGTAGTATAAATATGGTTGTATTAATTATAAAATAATATATAGGCAAATTTAAATAAAAAATAATGTAGACAGTTCAATACCTATTTTACAAAATTAATGAGAAAATTGAACTATGTGTAATTAAAAATAAAAAAAACTTCTTCTTTTATGTACCTATATCATATATATTTACATTAGTATTGTCGTTTAGATTACTTTAAAGTATTAAAGTTCTAAATGATGTTATGTCCTTATTAAAAAAAAAAAAAAAAATATATTATGTAGATCATAACGTAAAAAATATATAGTTAAGGAATTTATGCACAGTGAGATATCCATACATACACATCGCAAAACAATACAGAGTGACATATATAAATATCTCTGTACATATCCTAATGTAAATAGCTGAGGAATTTATGCACACAGAGACATATAAGCATATCATAATGTAAATAGGTAAATAAACCGTGCTTAGCCTTATACAGGACATGGAGAATAACATAGTGTAAATATGTACCAGGAAATTGTAATCCGAGACACCTACATGACGTCACCTGAACGCTAAGTAAACTAGTAAATCATAAACGATCATAACATAATTATGTAATATATGTAGGTACGATGAATAAAGCATATTCC
Organism: Bactericera cockerelli; assembly: GCA_024516035.1. NCBI lineage: Eukaryota > Metazoa > Arthropoda > Insecta > Hemiptera > Triozidae > Bactericera > Bactericera cockerelli. The sequence continues at coordinate 3,783,917 of CM044962.1, read as the reverse complement.
CAAACACTAGGATGGTTGAGGGTAAAAGTCCAGATTTCTATTATCAAAGCCGTGTCAATAAGAATGAGGGGGATGAGGAAGAAAGTGCGGGGTGTTGAATGTGAAGATGGGGCAGGAATGATGGTAATAGAAAGTTGTTAAAAATTGAAAGAAAAAAAAAAAAAAAATAGAATTGTTGGCGCTAGGAATTTTACCCGTAAAAATGTGCCAGTGAATAAAAAAAATACATTTCTATGTTTAGCCAACGTGGATGTCTCTACAAAAAAAAAAAAAAAAAAAAAAAACATATACGAGTATTATATATGTTATGATACATCAGTATCATAACGTACATCAATTGTTTTTAATATGAAATACTTTTAAACACTCATCTAGAACACAAGTCTGTCCCAGTAGCTCAGTGGTAAAGTCGACACTTTGTGAATTCAGAGGTCGCGGGTTCGAAACCCATCCGAGACTTGACAAGTCATTCTCCCATTCGAGATTTTGACCACATAATAATACGTCTTGGGCTTACTGCTGGAATAACAGGATTTTATAGTCCTAATGAATCGGGCAGTACAAAAAGGCGATATTATTTAAAACACTTTCCGTGCCGGAGACTCATTTGAAATTATTGCCCAATGCCGTAGAGATATTTTACCAAATGGTAACATCGGCACAGGCTTGAAATTTTTTGAAGTTTTTCTTGTTCTGTGCCGGTGTTACCATTTGGTAACACTATTCCATGTAAGGTGTTACCAAAAGGTAACACCGGGGTCGAGAAGTAGATGTCTTCGGTGTTACCAAACGGTAACACCATTTTTCTGAACAGGTGTGTTACCAAACGGTAACACCATTTTTCTGAACAGGTGTTACCAAACGGTAACACCGCCACGGAAAGTGTTAAAAAACGAAAAAAAAAAAAAAAAAAAAAAATAGTCGCAAAGCTCTCACCTTTTTCTCCAGCTGCTTCCTCAGTCCCACCATCTGCTCCAAGTCGTCCTGGTGCTGCGTGCTGAGTCGGTGCTTGGCCAGTTCCAGCTCGCGCATCGCTCGCTCCCATTTCTTCCGGTACACCACGTCCCCTTCACTCCCGCCACCGGACTCCTCCTCGGCCTCCAGGGAGAGAGCATCGGTGGAGCGCAGACACTGCATCTCTGCCTCGAGCTTGTCGCTCGTCTCGGCGAGTCTCTTGTTCGCGGACTGTGGGAGAGAAAGGGCAAGGAGTGGCTGGACATGGAAGGAGCCCAGAAAAATGGTTCTGGGCGTCTAAGGGTTCACACCCACATCAATCCTTCCACCACCATGACATCAAACATGGACTCGGAAAGTAAGTAAGTGGCTCGGTGGTAGGAATCTGGTATATCTAGTCTGGTAATCCAGGTAGCGTAGGGATGCGTTGGTTCGATTCCCACCCAATGAATGAACTTTTCCTCGTTAATTTGAGTTTGTGACCACATAATAATAAGACTCTGAGGGTTGGGTGGTAGAAAATGCTTTGAGAATTAACCTCGCCTGGTAGTTACCTTCCACTAAAGAGTGTTATTATTATTAGCAATAATAAGAACCATTTAGAAGTAAAATTATCAAATAAAATTCAGGTCGATCCATTTAAAAATCAAAATTTGACACCTCTATTTCCAACTTTTGAATTACCCTGTATAAAAAAAATGGCGTTTCATGGCTGAAATCGCATTATCAGGACATGTACCCTAGGATTTTTTATTTTCCAAAAACTCTTTCAGGGGCCGAGTAATTTGAGGTGTCCAACTTTGGTGGGACACCCTGTATGAACCTTCATTTCAGAAAACATTCTCACTCTAAAAAGCCCCAAATCTCACTTTCAACCGTCAAAGTTCGGTCAGACAAGATGAGTGATCTTTACAACAACAAAAATACAATATAAGATTGCGTAAGGAGCACTAATTTTTAAATTTATCGGCTTGTTATTTTGTGATTGATAAACTCTTCCCTATACACATAATACATATTATGTACTGCCGGCCCTGACAGTACCACTTCTCGCTACTCTGTCTGTTTTGAAATCTCAATTTCATCTGATATCCCGGATCGACTCCAGTACCACTCTGTTCTCACTATTCAGTTCTCATCACTTCTCACCTCTGTTCTCACCCCTCTGTTCTCACCTCTCTGTTCTCACCCCTCTGTTCTCACCCCTCTGTTCTCACCACTCGCTCCCTGTTCTCACCCCTCTGTTCTCACTACTCTGTTCACCTCTGTTCTCACTACTCTGTTCTCACCCCTCTGTTCTCACCACTCTGTTCTCACCCTCTGTTCTCACCACTCTGTTCTCACCACTCTGTTCTCACCCTCTGTTCTCACCACTCTGTTCTCACCCCTCTGTTCTCACCACTCTGTTCTCACCCCCTCTGTTCTCACCCCTCTGTTCTCACCACTCTGTTCTCACCCTCTGTTCTCACCCCTCTGTTCTCACCACTCTGTTCTCACTACTCTGTTCTCACCCTCTCTGTTCTCACACCTTGTTCTCACCACTCTGTTCTCACCTACTCTGTTCTCACCTCTCTGTTCTCACCCTCTGTTCTCACCACTCTGTTCTCACCCCTCTGTTCTCACACTCTCTGTTCTCACTACTCTGTTCTCACCCCTCTGTTCTCACCACTCTGTTCTCACCCCTATGTTCTCACCCCTCTGTTCTCACCACTCTGTTCTCACTACTCTGTTCTCACCCCTCTGTTCTCACCACTCTGTTTTCACTACTCTGTTCTCACTACTCTGTTCTCACCCCTCTGTTCTCACCACTCTATTCTCACCCCTCTGTTCTCACTACTCTGTTAGTTAATAATATCGTCTTATTTATACTGCCCGATTAGGACTATCAAAGCCCCATTATTCCAGCAGTAAGCCCAAGACATATTATTATGTGGTAAAAATCCCAAATGGGATGATAACTTGTTATGTCCCGGCTGGGTTTCGAACCCACGACGCCTGGAACCTCTGGATTCACAGAGTGCCGCCTTTACCAATGAGCTACCGGGACAGACCGTTCGATCTGGAATCTCACCTGAGCCTCAGCCAGCTCCCTCTCGAGTCTGGACCTCTGTTCTCACCACTCTGTTCTCACCCCTCTGTTCTCACCACTCTGTTCTCACCCCTCTGTTCTCACCACTCTGTTCTCACCCCTCTGTTCTCACCACTCTGTTCTCACCACTCTGTTCTCACCCCTCTGTTCTCACCCCTCTGTTCTCACCACTCTGTTCTCACCACTCTGTTCTCACCACTCTGTTCTCACCCTCTGTTCTTACCCCTCTGTTCTCACCCCTCTGTTCTCATCTTTCACCACTCTGTTCTCACCCCTCTGTTCTCACCTCTCTGTTCTCACCCCTCTGTTCTCACCCCTCTGTCTCACTGAGCCTCACCACTCCCTCTCGAGTTCTCCCCCCGCTGTCTCTACGTGGGGTCTCTCATGCCAGTGGCTGTCTCACCCTCTGTTCTCACCCCTCTGTTCTCCCCTCTATGTTCTCACCCTCTGTCTCACCCTCTGTTCTCACCCCTCTGTTCTCACCCCTCTGTTCTCACCACTCTGTTCTCACCACTCTGTTCTCACCCCTCTGTTCTCACCCCTCTGTTCTCACCACTCTGTTCTCACCCCTGTTCTCACCCTCTGTTCTCACCCTCTGTTCTCACCCCTCTGTTCTCACCCCTCTGTTCTCACCCCTCTGTTCTCACCACCTCGCCAGCTCCCTCTGAGTCTGCCCTCTCCCGCTCCTATGTGACCTCTCACGGCCGGGGCTGTTCTCACCCCTCTGTTCTCACCCCTCTGTTCTCACCCTCTGTTCTCACCACCTGTCTCACCCCTCTATTCTGCCCTCTGTTCTCCCACTCTATTCTCCATCCCGTCTGTTCTCACCACTCTGTTCTCACCCTCTGTTCTCACCACTCTGTTCTCACCCTCTGTTCTCACCCCTCTGTTCTCACCACTCTGTTCTCCACCCTCTGTTCTCACCCCTCTGTTCTCACCCTCTGTTCTCACCCTCTGTTCTCACCCCTCTGTTCTCACCCCTCTGTTCTCACCCCTCTGTTCTCACCCCTCCTGTTCTCACCCCTCTGTTCTCACCCCTCTGTTCTCACCCCTCTGTTCTCACCCCTCTGTTCTCACCCTCTGTTCTCACCCCTCTGTTCTCACCCTCTGTTCTCACACTCTGTTCTCACCCCTCTGTTCTCACCCCTCTGTCTCACCTCTTTCTCACCCTCTGTTCTCACCACTCTGTTCTCACCCCTCTGTTCTCACCACTCTGTTCTCACCACTCTGTTCTCACCCATCTGTTCTCACCCCTCTGTTCTCACCCTGTCTCACACTCAGCTCACCCTTGCTCCCTCTCTGAGTTCGCCTCTCTCCGCGCTCTCTATGTGGAGTCTCTCAGTGGCCCAGGGTGGCTTCGAGTGCTCGTCCGCATAGGGCTCGGTGATCTCGCCCGCTGAAACACAAGAGAGAGGGGGGAAGGGCGAAATGACAAACCATGAATAATAATATTGTATATTTTGCAAATATTGTCAGATAAAAAGAAAGAAAAGTACGAGAGAAACAATTAAATTTGTTTATTTAACGATTTATTATTAAAAAAATATATGTAATTAAAATTAACAATATTTACACATAAATACAATAGAATTGTAGCATAGAGTGTCATCTGTCACTCTTTAGAATAATAATAATAATAACACTCTTTAGTGGAAGGTAACCACCAGGCGGCGTTAATGCTCAAAACATTTTCTACCACATGACCCTCAGAGTCTTATTATTATGTGGTCACAAACTCAAATTATTGAGGAAAAATTCATATACTGTATAAAAGTATAAAATATACAATAAATAAAGAGGTGCTATATTAAACTGTTAGCATAATGGGACTCCCTGTCTCGAGCCGACAGTCTAAATAAAGCACTACTATACTATACTGGGTAGGTTCGAAACAACAGATACCTACGCTACCTGGGTTACCAGACTAGCGCGTTGACCACTCGACCACCAGTGCATATTATGGTAGAACATACATTGCTGGTCGAGCAGGTCGAGTGGTTAAGGTGGTGATAAATAATAACTTGAAGTTGACCACCGACCACCTCAGTAGATTGATCGATAAGGCGACGGACTTGTAACCTGGAGGTCGGTAGTTCAAGTCCCGGTTTCAGCGTAGTTTTAATAAAGCTAGTTTGAGTAATTGTGATATGATATCACGAATGTGATCAAATATGATAACTTAATAACTCGAAGTAATGAATATATTCGGTCCCAAGTGCTGTATGCTATCAGGAAAGGTAGATTTTTTTGTGGGTGGAAATCCCACACTACAGGTTAGACTTGGTTATCGAAAGATTTTTCTCCCACCTTTCCACAAATAAAAATAATAATGATCCAAGTAGCATACGGATCCGTTTGTTACATTTATTTATTTAGTTAATTTATTTTATTTTAGTAATAAAATTACAATACATATATTCATCACCCTTTTTAATGCAATTGATAAAAAAAAAACTTAAGTCTCGTCCAGTGATCATCAAAAGCTAATTTCCGCATTGCATACAATATGCAAAACCAACTGATTCGTATATTTACATTCTACATACACAGCATCGAGGATGCAGGCACACAACATCATCAAAATACAAGAAAAAAATTCCTTGATTCAAAATTAATACACAGAGTTTGGAGATCTTATTACTTCGGGGCCTTTGAGGTTAAGATGACCAAGGCTTACCCTGGTCTCCTGCTTCTCTGTTCGGGGGGGCAGACTCCGGCCCGCCACATCCCCTACAACCCTCCCATGGGCTGCACAAGTTTCTGGTTTGGGTCCATCATCCGTCCCGGCGGCTTTTGACTTTCCCTCTGCTTCGCCACCTGTCTTATTTTTAACCTCTGTCGCCCCACCGTGCGGCATTCGCGACACAGATCGTGTTTCCCGAACCGCCTTCCCAACACGCGATCCTTCGTCCTCATCGCGTAAGGACAGACTTGACTTGGGTCTGGCATCGCTGGAGAAGCGAGATACAGAACGCGAGTCTCGCTCGGTGTTCAAACGGGATGCAGCTCTCGTTCCATCACCTAGAGTGGACTGCCTGTCAGAACGGCTGTCTTCATCTCGGTTGGACAGGCGGGAGTTACAACGACTGGACAAGTCATCGCCATAGTTGCTCAAACGAGACGGGATCTTTTCATTTCGATCGTCCACTCGGGTTTTATTCTTCTTGGCGCCCACTTTGCTCCATTCGTCCGCAACGTGATCCGTACGGTTCAGAAACTCGGCGATCTTCCGAGACAGCGGCGTCGAACTATTGTTGACGGGCGAACTCTCACGAGATCGCGGCGATTCGTGGCTTCCACCGCCGGAAGATTTAGTTGCTGCTGCGGAGGACGAAGCAGTGTAGCGAGACGACTTCCCTGTCGAGGAATCCCAGGAGGGCGAATCAAGTTGAGACGCTCGCGTGGTCCCAGAAGAGAACCTTGGAGCACGCGTCGGGGATACCGAATACTCGCTTTTAGAACTGGACGAGAGGAAATCGCTTCCCAGTTCGGTGGACGGTCGGTACTTTCCGGTCGTGGGTCGGTTAAGTCGTTCGAGCGATTTGAACGCGTTGATTTTGTGATCGAGCAGATAATCGTCATCGTCATCGACTTTAGAAAAGCGTTTGACTCGGTCGGTGCCCGATAGACCGGTGGCTATTTCAATGCGCGGGGGTTTCCGATAGGAGGCGGTGTTGTAGGTGGAGTAAGAGGAGGAGGAGGAGGATGTGGTGGGGGAGGTGGAGCGAGAGCGCCCCCGGCGACTTTTGAAGGCGACCGGTTTGGGGATGCTGGGCTGATGGCGAGAGTAGAAAGAGGAGTGGAGGAGAGAGCTACTAGGCGTGGGCATATTGGGACTTTTTATACAGAGAATTTAGAAAAATATTCAAGAATGTGGTGAGAAAAATGCGCAAGGGATTGGTTACGAAAAGATAGCTATAGGAACATGGCTTTTATCGCATGACTGACACTTTGGACCAGATAAAGGCGTACGCGAAATTTCACAAAATATCTTGTAAGACGACGGCGAACACAAAACTCTTTCTGTAGTCAAAATAAAAAAGAATCATACACGATATATTTTAAATTATTTTGTAATTAGTTGCTTGTTTATATTTTCGTAATGCAAATAATTTATGTTCGATCAAATTAGTATTTATTCTTTGTTATTCAAAAGCTTTAACAAGGGCGCGTATTAAGAATTAATTAATTAATTCATTCGATATAATTATCTCTAATGTTTTATCCAACTCGAATCTCTTCTGACTTCTTCAAACGTTTCAATTTTTTATTTAAAAAAATTCAGAAATAAACACGGTCAAATTAGATTCTTACAGCGAAAAAACATAGTCGAAGTAATTTTTCGGGCTGCTTTATAAATAAAACATGTTGCGAGAGTTACGAATAATTATTTGTTCGTTTATTATTTGGTCGAATTACCAGATTTATTAATACAACTATGTACGTCGAGTACACAAAAATTTACTTGTTTACTCGAATTCTTCGGATGATAAAGCAGTCGATTGTGGCGAGTGCTGGCACTTGTGTCGGAGAGTAGGCAGTTTTTCAAATGGCTTTCCGCTTGGCGACCTGCTGAGACAGCTCACTAATTGAATGCTTTGAGAGAAATGCACCGGAGACTCGAAATACCGGGACGATTTGGAGTTTGGAATAGTTCAGAGGTACTCAGACAAGAGATGCCCAGATAGAACGAACTTTGGCGAAGTGAAGGCGGAACTTTTGAGAACGTCAAGTTATCGGAATCAAACAGCTACTACGGTGCGAATGACCTCGTTGTTAAAATTCCATTTCAAATTCGTCCTATTTAAAAATCAATATTTATAAAACGATTTTTTCGTGAACATTTAGGACCAAATTATGAATCAGGATTAAAATTAAAATAAACCAGACACGCCCTAAACTCGGAGTTTCAACCACAGTACACTGTAGCGCGAGTTGAGGCACAGTCTGGCTTATCTGTTATTTTTTTGGGTTAAGACGTTGCTTTCGACTGCATGGTCATATCACGACGGTAAAAATCCTGTTTTATAATTTGGCCCTTAGAACAATTATTGAAATGCAAGGCCGGTTTTCGAAACAGAGGCACAACAACCGCGACACAGGCGACTCCATGCAACTGCACAATTATTGGGCCCGGACAGGGCTCTCCCCTTGGTCCCGGTGTAATTCTACTCTACACGGCGCGGCGCGGGATGGAAAAAAACATGGGAATCAAATTAGAATGAACATCCGCGCGGGCTGCCGTCCAAAATCCGCGAGTCCCCCCCCCCCCCAAGTCCACTGACACTCAGTGGCGGAGTGGTTAAGGCGCTCGTTCGTCCCACTAGGTCGTCGGTCTGGTAATCCAGTGATCGCGGGTTCGAAACCCGGCCGAGACTCATGGCCACATTATGAAACAGGATTAAAGTTGAGCTAAGCCTGAAACGCCTTCAAGTCAGAGTTTTCCAAAGCTAAGGGACAATGTCCACTTCGAGTAGATCTAATCCTCATTTATAATTCGGCCCTCAGGGGTCAGGGTGTCGGTCTGGGAATCCAGAGGTTGAAACCACTTTCGTTCCATTTGCAATTTTGACCACATAATAATAAGTCACATGGGCTTACTGGTAAATAATGTGACTAAATAGTCCTAATCGAGAAATGTAAATAAGACGATATTATTGTAGTTCATGTTTTAAATTCTAGTTTGGCTTTTTGACTTAAGGAACAGTCTGGCTTTTCTTTGCTATTGAATACGATTGAAGATAAGATAAGCCAGGCGCCAGTGTGTCTCTAAAGTCGGACTATAGTGCGCTGTGATTGGTTGAGTTTTACAATTCGACTGTTTGTCTCTGATAGAATGAAACATCTCGGCCGAGGTTTGAAAAACGTCCTATACAAAGGAGAGACGGAACTTTGACACGACCCAGAACTAGAGATGGCCGATACTGATATTTTTGGCGATTTAAAATATCGGCGATAATGATATATCGATATTTTCACGGTCGATTGCCATCTGTCTGTCCCGGTAGCTCAGTGGTAAAAGCGGCAATGTGTGAATTCAGAGATTCTAGAGGTCACGGGTTCGAAACCCAGCCGGGACATGACAAGTTATCCTCCCATTTGGGATTTTTAACACATAATAATACGTCTTGGGCTTACTGCTGGAATAATGGGACTTAATAGTCCTAATCGGGTAGTTTAAATAAGGCGATATTATTATTATCTGTACCCAAAACTTTGGAAAAGACATTTCAAATTGAAAATAAATAATTATACCTACGACACTGGTGGGTTTAAGCCCCCTGTGGGCACCTGGCCCAACATCAGTGCATTTGTAATGCTTGTACACAATGATGGACCCCCATGGAGTTCTCTCTCTCTCTCACTTTACTTTTATCTCTCTCTCTCTCACTTTCTCACTCTATCTCACTCACTCTCTCTCAATCACTCTCTCTCTCTCTCTGTCTCTCTCTCTCTCTCTCCCTCCCTCCCTCCCTCCCTCACTCACTCACTCACTCACTCACTCTCTCTCACTTATGATTTCTTTCTCTTTCTTAACAACTCACTCACTATCTCTCCTTCTAAACATCTAAACCAAACTCTCTTTCCCTCTCTGTCTCTTTTCATTTCTCGTCCCTTCATCTCTCTCTCTTCACTCTTTTCTACCCTCTCTTTCTATATGTTCATCTCTCTCTCCAGTATTTCTTTTCGTAAATTTATTTTTACAAATTTTGGCAATCACTCGGCAATCTCCTTTTAAACGCTCTGCCGTGTTTGGAACACATTGTTTCCCCAAGTGCTCTTTTCAGAGCGGAAAAAACATTACATGTCTCAGCCAGATGTCACTTTGTCGTTACTTATTGGCCACAAAACACACACACATACATACACACACACATTCTCATATACTCACACACACTCTCTCTCTCACTCACTCACTCACTAACACTCTCTCTCTCTCTCTCTCTCTCTTCTCTCTCTCACTCTCTCTCTCTCTCTCACTCTCTCTCACTCTCTCTCACTCTCTCACTCTCTCTCTCCTCTCTCTCTCTCTCTCACTCACTCACTCACTCACTAACACTCTCTCTCTCTCTCTCTCACTCACTAACACTCTCTCTCACTCACTCACTCACTCACTCACTAACACTCTCTCTCTCTCACTCACTAACACTCTCTCTCTCTCACTCTCTCTCTCTCACTCTCTCTCTCACTCTCTCTCACTCTCTCTCACTCTTTCTCACTCACTCTCACTCACTCACACTCACACACACAGACACACACACACAGTCATGAGGAAAAAGTAAACTCGACAGAAAAGAACGGCGGTAAAAAACAATATAGGTAATTGTGATCTGGAGGTTGGTGGATCAAGTCCCAAGTTGAGCAAATAATTTGTTAAGATAGTTCGAGTATTTGTGATATCACGATTGTGATTAACACAAAAATGATAACATTGTCATTAAAAAAAACAGGTGATTATCCCAGTGCATGAATTTTTCCTCATTAATTTGAGTTTGTGACCACATAATAATATAATAATAAGACTCTATGGGTTAGGTGGTAGAAAATGGTTACCTTGTGAGAGTGAGAGTGAGAGAGAGAGAGAGAGAGAGAGAGAGAGAGAGAGAGAGAGAGAGAGAGAGAGAAAGAGAGAAAGAGAGAAAGAGAGAAAGAGAGAAAGAGAAAGAAAGAGAAAGAGAGAGAGAGAGAGAGAAAGAGAAAAGAAGACTCTCTTAGAAGCCCTTCAAAGCTTAGGAGAAGTACCTTTGTATAAATGTTTCTTTATAAAGAAAATAAATAAATAAACTATAAAAAAATAAAAAAGAAGAAGAAAAGAGTGTTATTATTAACTTGTCATGATTTCCGGCTGGGTTTCGAACTCACGACCTCTGGATTACCAGACCGACGCGCGACGCCTCAACCACCGAGCTACCGCCGGGACACACGTATAATGATTTGTCATCATGTATTGTGTGTTGACACTCTCTGGCGAGGCTTAGTCATCCCGGAAAAGAGAGGCCGATGATTTACGTCAGAGTGCCCAAGAGAAGTGACCATGCCCGCTCTAGGGGAGGTGACCTTTGACCTACCCAAGTCACCGTGACCGAGTGATGGCGTCAGGCATGGCTGATGGGAAAAAGTTTTGGGGGTGTTGCCACATAAACCGGACTAAAGTGGCATTTATGAAGTCGCTTATCTTTAGAGTTTTTTTATGCATACACACACATTTTTTTATTTCTTTATTCTTTAACTTTTTGTTAAAATTTTGTTAATTTTTTTTTTCTTGTTATTAATTTCTTTTTTTAAATTTATTTATTTATTTTATAACAGGATAACATACTAGTATACAAAGGTACTTTTCCTAAGCTAAAGCTTCTAAGAAAGAAAACAAAAATAATTTGTTCAATGTTTATATTGGATTCTTTCCATTAATAAAAGTGCCTTTGAGCACCATTACCAATAATACTATTGCATTTACGTGTATGATAAAGTGTGTTCACCATGCTAATCATAATAATTTATTATGCATTAGTTATTTCAGAAATGTATGATAATTTTCTTTGTGTACGGGCTAGGACAGTAGATATCTAAAGAGTTTCAGTTTGTTTACCATTCCAATAATATTAATTATGCTAGAAATTTGTGATAGTTTTCATTGTGTAGCTAGAACTTGAGAAAATCCTCTTTTCCTTTTTCGTCTAGGGGTGATTACTGCTCAAAGCATTTTCTATCACCTAAACTTCAGAGTCTTTTGTGGTCCCAAACTCAAATTAATGAGGAAAAATCCAATCATTGGTTGGGATTCGAACTAACGGATCCCTACGCTACCTGGATTACCAGACTAGCACCTTGACCACTTGACTACCAGTGCACATGATCAGATGATAACAATGAAGGTTCCATTAATGATGGTTGTCCTTCATTCCAAATAATATGAACTCATATACAGGGTGTCCCACGTAATTTTTCGAAAAACGAAAAAAAATTCACTTGGAAAAAAAAGTTTTCACCTGTAAAATAAAATTGAACTTAGTGAAAATGGTTCTCAAGTCTTTGTGTATAATTGTTATGCAGTAAATTTTCCAAGTGAATAATAAATACCTAACATTTTCTACCTTGTATTTTCATTTAAAACTGAGTTATCATTTTCTTCTTATCTCTGTTCGACGACATTTTTAGAAAAATGATCTGAGATTATTTTAGTCTTAAAATGTCCTCTAGAATTGATCCTGAAATTTTATATGAAAAAAAAAACTTTGGACACCTTGTATATAAAAAAATATATATGAACACACACATATAGGTACATATATAAAAAGTATGAACTGATTCCCAGGATATGTGTATCAATATCAATACCCTCTCTCTCTCTCTGCCTCTTTCTCACATGGCCCTACAAATTCGTTCTGGTAACTGATGGCTCGCAAAGCATTGTCCAACAGTGAAGACGCATCAGCAAATTCTTGATGGACCTGGCGAACCAAGTGTGAAATCTTCATGAACCGATCGATGGGTGCTGAGAACTCTAGGCTGGCATACCGGGGGTACTGGGTTCGACTTTTTTTTTTAACATTCTGCTACTGAACCTCATATGGTAAATATACTTTTCAATTTTTCATGATTTTCTCATAATTAAGGAGACTAAAGAATCATGAATATATTTATTACTTTAGTAATGTCGATTTATTAAGAACTGCTTTATTTTATGTGCCATAGTACTCTATCACATCTATTGAAGGTTGTATATTTGTATATATACTGCCCGGATTTATTTATAACTTTAGATAATCATAAAAAATTATAAATTTATTATTTTAAAATTTAATTTTTAAGATCACTACGTGCTGACAGTTAATTATGCTTTTATCGTCATCATACATAATCAACAGCAGTAGCTGGGTCGATAAGGCGACGGACTTGTAACCTGGAGGTCGCTGGTTCAAGCGGAGATTTAGTAAATCGAGTTTGAGTAGTTGTGATATCACGAAAGTGATGAACAGAAATAAGATATCTTTTTTACTGCTCGAATTCAAAGGGATCTCATTCATTTGAGTTTGTGACCACATAATAATAAGACTCTGAGGGTTAGGTGGCAGAAAATGCCACCTAACACTTTCAGAGTTTTTATTATTATTAAAACCCCGACGTGGTAAGACTATGTAATTGAAAGCGACGTTAAACCAAAAAAGCAACAAAATTTTTTTGTAAAACACTCATCTTAAAAAAAAAAATACTGCGGTCATGAGACTACTTACACAAGTACTGTGGTCTCTTATACCTTAAACTTCGTTCTGAATCAAATAAACACATGTTCCTGTTGCTGGAATGCGCATTGAGTAGTTGTGATATCACGAAAGTGATGAACAGAAATAAGATATCTTTTTTACTGCTCGAATTCAAAGGGATCTCATTCATTTGAGTTTGTGACCACATAATAATAAGACTCTGAGGGTTAGGTGGCAGAAAATGCCACCTAACACTTTCAGAGTTTTTATTATTATTAAAACCCCGACGTGGTAAGACTATGTAATTGAAAGCGACGTTAAACCAAAAAAGCAACAAAATTTTTTTGTAAAACACTCATCTTAAAAAAAAAATACTGCGGTCATGAGACTACTTACACAAGTACTGTGGTCTCTTATACCTTAAACTTCGTTCTGAATCAAATAAACACATGTTCCTGTTGCTGGAATGCGCATTGAGTAGTTGTGATATCACGAAAGTGATGAACAGAAATAAGATATCTTTTTTACTGCTCGAATTCAAAGGGATCTCATTCATTTGAGTTTGTGACCACATAATAATAAGACTCTGAGGGTTAGGTGGCAGAAAATGCCACCTAACACTTTCAGAGTTTTCATTATTATTAAAACCCCGACGTGGTAAGACTATGTAATTGAAAGCGACGTTAAACCAAAAAAGCAACAAAATTTTTTTGTAAAACACTCATCTTAAAAAAAAAAATACTGCGGTCATGAGACTACTTACACAAGTACTGTGGTCTCTTATACCTTAAACTTCGTTCTGAATCAAATAAACACATGTTCCTGTTGCTGGAATGCGCATTGAGTAGTTGTGATATCACGAAAGTGATGAACAGAAATAAGATATCTTTTTTACTGCTCGAATTCAAAGGGATCTCATTCATTTGAGTTTGTGACCACATAATAATAAGACTCTGAGGGTTAGGTGGCAGAAAATGCCACCTAACACTTTCAGAGTTTTCATTATTATTAAAACCCCGACGTGGTAAGACTATGTAATTGAAAGCGACGTTAAACCAAAAAAGCAACAAAATTTTTTTGTAAAACACTCATCTTAAAAAAAAAAATACTGCGGTCATGAGACTACTTACACAAGTACTGTGGTCTCTTATACCTTAAACTTCGTTCTGAATCAAATAAACACATGTTCCTGTTGCGCATTCCATACTGATCGATCCAGTTGGAATTCTCAGTACCAATCAGGCCACATTCATATTCAAGCCATGCCTACAGCTTGACTAACAGTGACTCTACAATAACCGAGACACCGTACGGACCTATTCTATGCCATGAGTAGCGGTCATACGGCGAGTTTTAGTAACTAGAAGCATAGTACACTGACCCGGTGTTTGCGAGTTCGAATCCCGGCCGGAGCAGAAAATTCTGACCGAGTTTTTCCTTTTCCGGAGTGGCATGGGTGTGAAAGTAAAGTGCCCTGAAGTAATGCGAAAGTGGTTCCGCGGCAAAACCACCTTTTTTATAGCATAGATCCGTGATTCGCGGATCGGATCCCCTTTCCAGGTTTGACTGTGAGTGCTTTAGAACTAGCCAACTTTTTCAACTCAAGTTGGCTGGAGACCATCACTCCCTCAGCTAGATCCAAGCTGGCTACAACAACAGCAACCATGGCATACATTACTAACTGGATTACTAGACTAGCGCGTTAACCACTTGACGACCAGTGCACTCCATTTGCTGGAAAACAGAAACCTGCTACCCCCATTAACCTCACCCAACCTGAGTGGGCCGGGAATGACCAGCATCACGAGGTTGAATGGTCACCCAGCCAAATGCCTATATGTATACCTACCTACATATAATGTTTCGCACAAATATACAATGTTGGGTTGGGTGGAAGAGATTGCCTAAGGCAATAACCCCGAACTTTAGTTAGGACATGTTTATATTTATTTATTTTTTCTCAATTTTTTCTGTTTTTCTTTCTTCTCCTTATTTTCTTTATACATCTATCTATCTTTTTCTATTATATTAAAGTGGTGTTTTTCAACTTTTTAGTTATATACACCACAATTTTTCTTTATACATAATTAAATATCTGAATAAATATGTCCTTATTAATAAAGTGTAAAATAATAATACAGTGTATATTGTATAATTTCATGCATTTCTATACATAATTTTGTACAAGTACATATTTATTACCTATATGAATAATTATGCACGCACAATGACCTTATAAAAAATGCACATGTTTGGAATGTCACTCTCACAGTGTGTATGTATGTATGTACGTATGCAATGTAGATTCTACTTGACAGACATAGCTCACATGTATCTCCTAATTCAACAAAATAAGTATATACAGGGTGTCCACGTTATTTATGTAGAAATTTTCAGAATAAACTCTAGGAGACATTCTAAGACTAAAATATTCTTTGGTAATTTTTAGAGAAATGAAAAATAATAAGTTTTCATCTGAAAAATATAGCTGAACTTGTTGAAAAGTTGTGAAAATGTTTCTCATGTCTTTGTGATTACTGAGCGAATTTCCCAAGGAAAATACCTAATACCTAACATTTTCTACCTATGTATTTTTGTATTCAAAACTAAGTTTTTATTTTGTTCATATCTCCGTTCGACGGCATTTTTCGAAAATTGATCTGAGATAATAATATGAGTCTTGGAATGTGGGCTAGAATTGATTCTACGATTTTCTATATAAAAACCTGGACACCCTGTATAGGTATAATATTTAGACTGTCAAA
>CM044962.1:3642632-3767804 GCA_024516035.1 Bactericera cockerelli | reverse complement strand
TGTTGACTTGTAGGTGGGGGCTTTCGCCACAATGGTATATGTGCCCAGCTCCAGTGGTATCCAGTATTCCCCCCGCTCTGTCTCCTCCACGTCTGGGAATCCGTTCACTTTCAACACAGCTTTCGGAACAAAGTTGCCTTGCTCGTCTCTCACTTCACCGTAGACACCTTTTTGGTTTAGAACGAAGTTGACTTGGACGTGGGGCTTGACCTCCACTTCCTGTGTCTTGACGCATCCGGGAGCTTTCACTGTCACGTTGTACACGCCCGGGGAGAGCAGCCGCCAGTACTCACCGTCCTCGGTCGCTTTGATCTCTTTCGTAAATCCTTCCACTCGTATCACAGCGTCTTTCACTGGATGGCCTTCTCCCGTCTCCACCAACCCATAGACTCCTTGGCGCGTACTCTCGATGAACGCGAGCATTGGGTCCAGGTTGGCGTCCCAGTAGAAAGGGAGCAAGGCAGCCTCGGGGTACTTGCAGCAACTCAAATAGAAGGTCAGTTCGAAACAGTTGGAGTGGATGTAGTTATAGTCTTGCATGCCTAGGACAGAAATAAAACCACATCTAGTACGACTTCTCAATTTTCTGTTTATACTGATTAAAATAGAGAGGTTAGTTGACGGTATGGATAGTATGGATACTCAGAACTATTACCTGCTAATGAGAGCAAATAAGCTCGAAACAGGTGTCCAGGTATGTTCTGATATTCATGTACTAATGTACATCTAATCGAACTTCTCACTTTTCTGTTTATACTGATTAAAATAGAGCGGTTAGTTGATGGTATGGACTCAGAACTATTACCTGCTAATGAGAGCAAATAAGCTCGAAACAGGTGTCCAGGTATTTTCTGATATTCATTACCTACATTTTGTACAACTTCTCAATTTTCTGTTTATACCTACTGATTGTTTTGATGTTATTTCATGTTAAGATCAAGCCTGAATCCAGAGAGCAAATTCCTCTCAAATTCCCCAAATCTCGCTTTCAACTGTCAAATTTCGTTCAAATAACCTAATAAGGTTGTGTTGGTTAAACCAATAAAATTGTCAGCGTCGATGACGTGTTGAATCCACCGGTTCTCGTAGGATCACCAAAGTTAAGCATCGGCAAGCGAGGTTTGTGGGTAGCAGGTTTGTGAGTTTTCTGCGAATGGAGGATAACACCCCCGTCGTGATAAGATCATGCACTTTTTTGGCATTGGGCAAAAACAACCCATATAGCCATTTCTAAGACCGTGTACTTGAAAGCGAAGTTAAACCCAAATTAAAAAAAAAGTAGTATAATACGAGTATATCATTTTGCTAATGTCTTTTGTACTGCACGTACTGTAAAACTCCAAGAAGCAAAGTGTTACTGTTGTTGAAAAGAAGGGCATCATTTATGCACCAAAGTCAAAATATTGCACAACTCATCTAATAATAATAATAATAATAAAACTCTTTAGTTGAAGGTTATCACCAGACGAGGTTAACCCTCAGAGTCTTGTTATTATGTGGTCACAAACTCAAATTAATGAGGAAAAATTCATGCACTGGGTGAGATTCGAACTAACGGATCCCTACGCTACCTGGATTACCAGACTAGCGCGTTAACCACTAGCAATGATCCACCAAATTCAAAATATTGCACAACTCATCTAGAAATCTTTCGACATGATCTTTACTGTATGCGTCACGACCGTTTTTTAAAAATATTATTTGGGTTTAATGTTGCTTTCAACTGCATGTTCATAACACGACGGGGGTTTTACCCTCCATTCACAGGAAACTCACAAACGAGCAACTCAACTTAACCTCACCCAGCCTAAGTGGGGCCGGGCATAGCCAGCATCACGACGCGACGGTTGGAATTTGAATGGTCACCCATCCAATTCCTAGCCTCACCGGACGTTGCTTAACTTCTGTGACTGAATGAATACTGCTGTATTCAACGTTCCATTGTCGGTGGCTACGACCATTTTATTGTGCCAATAAACTTACCACCAGTCTTTCTACGCCAGAGATGTCCGTTGGTTATTCCGTCGGGAAAATATTTTTTGCAAGCAGTGCCGGGAGCCATCATTGTGTTGGACTTGGCATATTTCTTGGCCATCCTGTGGAAGATCTCGATATCAGGAGTTATAATTGGCACTCCCTCCTCGGCGGGTAAACTGTCGAAGGGATAGCTGGCAACAATGGCGCCGCCCTGCAGATTGCCAGATAGGACGAAGGGGTTTTCCTTGATAAATCTCATCATGTGACGCGTTTCCACTGCCGCGGCGTGTTTCACTGTTTTGGGCCTGTCGAAAAAAAGTCATCATATTTACACAAACTCGACTTGCTAAAAGTTTGCTGAACTTTTTTATTTATTATCAAAGCGCCAAACCTGGAGGTAATTTTTATTGAACTATAACACAAACACTTCATTCAGCGAATTTGTGAAGAGGAATGAGCCCGCAATGCTGGCTGCATTCCCCCTCTGAATGGCCAGGCTCAAACGTTGCTGAACTTCGGACTTGAACCACCGACCATTCAAATTCGAACCCACGTAATTGGCTATTCCCACCCGCACTCAGGCTGGGTGAGGTGAATTTGAGTAGCCGGTTTGTGAGTTTCCAGTGAATATGGCTATGCTGTTGACAGCGACATTAAACCTCGCTGGACGTTACTTAACTTTGGTGACAGCGAGCACTGGCGCTCGTTTCAGAAAGTACTCTCACTCTCATAATAATATCGCCTTATTTATACTGCCCGATTAGGACTATTAAGTCCCATTATTACAGCAGTAAGCCCAAGACGCATTATTATGTGGTAAAAATCCCAAATGGGAGGATAACTTGTCGTGTCCCGGCTGGGTTTTGAACCTGCGACTTCAGGAATCTCTGGATTCACAGAGTGCCGCCTTTACCACTGAGCTACCGGGACAGACCACATAATCTCCAAATCTCCCTTTCAACCGGCACACAAAGTACTCTGATTGGTTACTGCGTTCTAATGAACCAATCAGAGTGCGTTGTGTGACGGTTGAAAGGGAGATTTGGAGATTATGAGAGTGAGAGTGCTTTCTTAAACGGGAGCCAGTTCTCGTTTTGTCACTGAAGTTAGGCAAGGTCCAGCGAGAAGGTATAACGTCACTCTAAACTGCATGGTCACAACACGAAGGGGGTTTTACCCCCAATTTACTGGAAACTCACAGACCAGTTACAATGGTTCGAATTTGAATGGTCCCCCATCCCATTCCTAACCTCACTGCACGTTGCTTGACTTCAGATACAAAACCAAAATTAGTGCATTCAACGAATGCCATCGCTGGTAATGACTTTACTTAAGTAAAATGGTTTAGCAAGGCCGACCTTGTAACGTAAGACAATGGTTGGATTTTTCCTCGTTCATTTGAGGTTGTAACTGTGACCAAATAATAATAAATGAAGAAAAGAAAAGAAAGGGGGGAAAAATATCAATAACAAGATGAAAAAATATGTAATCTTGGATTATTGATGGTTGTACTGTGTCTTTTGGCAACTCTCTACTATGAGAGCAGTCTCTTAACACTTTGTACGCCAAGCCCAAAATCGTGATTTTCCCCTGAGGCCACGATACAAAGGATTGTCCCTCGATATGTGCGACGTGGCCCCCAGCAAGTTTGTTTTTCATGGGGGGCCACATCGCTCATATTCAGAGACACTTTGTTACCTCTGTGGCCCATACTTTGTGGCCCATACTGAGAGACAATGCTTCAAAGTGAGGTCTAGTGTCTCTCAAAATGAGAGACGTGGCCCCAGCGGGAAGTCGCTGTCGCTCATATTGAGCGACGTGGCGTACAAAGTTTAAAATATATTTATTTTATTGTCTCTCTTTCTCTGGTGGTTGGTGGTAGAAAATACTTTGAGGATTAACCTCGCCTGGTGCCAGCCTCCGCGGTGTAAGACTACTGCTCGTAGTTCAGAGATCCTGAGTTTGAATCTTGGTTGGGAGCAGAATTTTCTAACAGAAAATTCTGTTTTCTAACAGAAAATTTACAAAGAAATACATTTATTATTATTATTAGTTCAAGTTTTAAGTTTAAAGTTATCATATCATAGCTTTACTAATTATTTACGCTGAATCCAGGACTTGAACCACCGACCCCCAGGTTACGAGTCCGCCGCCTTATCGACCAAGCTACTGAGGTCGGTTTTTTATTATCATTACCATACGACGTCATCAAGAAACTGGTCCGGAAAATCACCATCGAGATAAATGCCGTCCATGTTTGTCGTGTGTCCGAATTCACAGCGACCCTCAGTTGACTCCATGAAGCCGTGGGTATTGACGTTGGGAACTATCCATATGTCTATGTCTTCGAGCATGTTATAGACACGTGTGTTCACATCGTCATTGTAGACCAGGTATTGAATGAGGGACACCTGGAAGAAAAAAGGACACCTGGTTGCTGACCCAGAGGTTCCGGGTTCAAATCCCGGCCGGAGAGGAAAATTCTAACCGAGTTCTTCCGTTTCCGGAATGGCATGGATGTAAAGGTAAAATGTCCTGAAGTAATGCGAAAGCGGTTCCGGGGTAGACTTACCTTTAAAAAACACCTGGAAGAAGAAATCATATTTGTGTTAATCATTTTCGTGATTTATCACTACCACGCAAACTCGCTGGAGTAAAGGAACTTTTCATACTTCCATCGGCAGTATAAACAAGGTATATTCTATACATATAAACTCTGCTTCGTGTTAATATAGGCCGGTTGGCTGACGCTAATTGACGCGCGCTCGCCTCCCGGCAAGCTTGATTCTACTAAATCAACTCTGAATCTCCAGGTGACAAGTCCGCCTCCTTACCGATCAAGCTAGAGAGCTCGGTTGTAAAAATAAATATGATAACAGCATATTTTTCAAAGAGGGATACTTTGTCAAGGTAGCTGGTACGATTCCCAGCGAACGGAGGGAAAAACCACCTCTCTTAAAAGGATCACCGAAGTGAAGCAACGTCCAGCGAGGAGAAGACTTCATGATGTTCCGGCCCAACCCAGGTTAGGTGAAATTAATTTGGGTAGCAGGTTTGTGAGTTTCCTGCGAATGGAGGGTAACACCCCCGTCGTGATATGACCATGCAGTTGAAAGCGAAATGACCCAATTTCACGATTTCACCAAAAAATGAAAAAAAAATTCAAAACTAAACAATGGCACAAATCAGCTGATTTCGAGAAAGTTGTAGGAAAAAGTGTACCGGTGTGAATACAGCAAACAAAAATGCGTTTCAATCATTCCCCTACTTTTTAAACGCGATTTCAAATGGTGGGAAGACCCACTTCCCGCTGTACACGAAAGGGTTAAAAAAAAATATACCATCATGGCGTAGCTAACGGCATCGTCTCCTTGAATATTCGCCACAAATTTGAACATGGGCTTGAGCTGTCTCCTCTTATAGTTCACGTCGTGGCTGATCTCCACCGCCCAGATGGCTTCTCCTCGCGAATCATATCCTAGCGAACTGACTCTCATAATATTCGAATATCTGTCGGACAACTGCTTCAGGAGAGTGTCCAGGCCGGTTGAATCGTAATAGCGGTCCACGTGGATAACTTTCGGGAGCGTGGGTATTTCGATGTATGGATTTGGCGGCTGGAAGTCGGGAGAGTAGACGTCTACGCCGTAATCGTCTGGTGTCGAAGGCAGCACTTCGAGATGCACAAGGGACACTTGTGACGCCAGGAAAACGAGCATCGAAAACTGGAGAACCATTTTCAACGACCTGGCTTTTTTTCAAAGCCAAGTGTGATTTTTTTCTATCTTCTATTTATTTCGATTTCTATTTGTTTTACCAAGAGTTGTGTAGAACTACATAAAACTAGAAGTAGAACTGTTAGTTCTTCAGAGACCTTATCTAAAAAAATCAACTCCTCTGATACCTATTAAAGCGAAACACTGTCTCAGGTTGCTAATTTCCAAAGAGGTCTGTTTGTTATTGCCATATTGCCAAGTAATTAGTCTGGTACAGATGTTACTGACGGGATGATAAATCATCTACCCCACGTGACGTGGAAGTAAGAGAAATAAGTCCGGTGGAGCTCCGTCCCACCAAGTTAAAAAGTAAGAGAGATATTTTACGCCAAATCGCCCAAATCACATGAACCTCACCTAGTCTGGGTTGGGCCGGAATGCAAGCATCACGAACTCTTCTCCTCGCTCGACGTAGCTTAACTCGATTGATCCCACGAGAACCGGTGCATTCAACGCGCCATCAACACTGGCATTTCGACAAATGTGATTTCAGGTTTCTTTGGTAGTCGCCTCCGACTTGGCGGAAATTTTAAAATCGAGAAAAAGTTTTTTTTTGTTTTCTTGGGATACCCATGTTAATTTTCAGGTGTTTTTCGTACATGTGCTGTGTCTGTGCTGTGCTGTGTCTTGCCAGCTGCGACAGGCAAACAGAAAATTAAGACGGAAAATACAGGGAAAGGTTACTCATTATTCTTTTCTTTTTCTTTTCAAAATACTCAATCATAATTTATTTTACATCGAAAATATTATAATATGTGTATTGTACAAAAAAACAATAAAATATGAAAAGAAAATAATAATAATAAGTTGGTTTATTTTCATTCTACATTTTTTTTTATTACAATCCCCTTGAAGTACAATATCTTTTGTACTTTTAGGGGGTAAAAACTTGTAAAAAGAAAATGAGTTACTGTGATGCCTGTGTCCTCTAATAAGTATGAGTTTGTGCTGGCATCACAGGAAAATCATATCATAAGTGACTAATTAATTATTTGATCATTGATGTAAAAACTTGAAAAAAGAAAATGAGTTACTGTGATGCCTGTGTCCTCTAATAAGTATGAGTTTGTGCTGGCATCACAGGAAAATCATATCATAAGTGACTAATTAATTATTTGATCATTGATTGAAATATTTGAAAGAAAATCATTGATGTAACACAAAGCGATTCTCTGTAAAAGGGGCGCCAATTTGGTGGAGGCTATTTTTTTTATTTCTTAATATTTTTTATAAACAATTCAGATCAGGCTTTATTTACCTTTTTATAAATATGTATACAAGAAACAAATTATAATTACAAGTTAAATAAGGCCTGACCAAGGGTGATGATACTGCCTTGGGCATTCTCTTTTTAATTCAATTATACTATGCGTCAACAAACCTTGCACATTAAAATCATTTACATAATGTCATAATTTATGCTTTTTATTACCGAATTTGGGCCATTATTTAAGACAATTTAAGCCATGAGCATTTTTTTTTCTTAATTATTTGTCTATGCATCGGCAGCATGGGCAAATAATTAAAAAATATCCGGACCTGGTGATAAACCAAAGGTATTTTTTTTTAAATATCTGATTATAGTTTTGACTTATTCGTGTCGTCGTTGCTAAGCAACGACGACCGAAGTCAAGTAACGTCCAGCGAGGTGAAGACTTTGTGATGCTGCCATTCCGGCCCAACCCAGGCTGGGTGAGGTCAATGTGGGTAGCAGGTTTGTGAGTTACCTGCAAATGGAGGGTAACACCCCATCGTGATATGAATATGCAGTTGAAAGCGACATTAAACCCACAAAGTAGTACCTAGTCCTATTTGCTGAACTTGGTGGTGGAACCACCAAGCTCCAGCTACGAGTCTGCCGACTTATCTATCCAGATACTGAATACTGAGTAGTACAGAGGTCGGTGTGGAATGAAATAAAAACAAAAATAACTTTAGTGAAGTGTAATTTGTATTCACTTCACCGTTATCTAGTCAATTTAAAATAGGTAGGAAAGTAGTCAACTCGACTTTTTAATAATGATATTTTTAATATAATAGGTGCAATATTTAAATAATAATAATAATATCGCTCTATTTATACTGCCCGATTAAGACTATTGAAGTCCCATTATTCCAGCAGTAATCCCAAGACTTATTATTATGTATTAAAAATCCCAAATGGGAGGATAACTTATTGTCTAGTCCCGGCTGGGTTTCGAACCCACGACCTCTGGAATCTCTGGATTCACAGACTGCCGCCTTTACCACTGAGCTACCGGGACAGAGTGTATTAATATAAATATAATATTTTTAATATAATAGGTGCACTAGGTATTTATTATTATTATAGTAAGCTTTATTAGGTCGAACAAAAAAAATAAGTATATTACAGTAGAATGCTACAATGAAATATAAAGAAAAACAAAAAGATTAAGATTTTTCTTTCTTTCAAGAAAGAAAAAAGATAATGAAGTTAATGTCCTACCTAAAGGGCGGGGTTATTGCCTGTGGCAATCTCTTCCACCCAACCCTTTTTAATACCTAACCAAACTTTGTATTGAATTATTTGTAGTCTTGTCAACTCATCTACGTTCCTGGTCTAGCCTGGACAGTGGACATAAAATATATGAGAAAGAATCCCCATATTATTATAACAATTCGGATATCGAACTTTGTGAAACATGGTAGACCTTGAATATTTACCGGTAATACTTTGAAATCCAGTAATAATGTAGAACTAAGAACATTGAAGAAAATACCTGTACTTACTTTACTGGATTCCCGATAATTCGTTAAGTATGAGTCAATAAATTCCAGATTTTCCGGATGTGTAGTTTGTAATGAATAAATGAATCATATCAAGATATTTTATATAGGGTGGTCCCGAAACATGGTGACAACGGCCTACTGATGATTCATTGGACCATTTCCGACGATTTCAAGTCTCTAGCTCTGACCGTTCTCGAAATTTTAGGCTATGGGCTTTATACGATAATTTAGGTCGAATTTACGATAATTTTGATACGCTCGTACGATCTTGGCCAAAAATAATCTGGCAACACTGCTTGCCCATCTGTATCAAGAAGCGGTTTTTTTTTTCATTGAACGAAAAGCCTGAACGAAACCGAACAGTCAGCTCTGGTCAACCAAAATTTGAAGAATAAAAAAAAGTGATTTTTGGAACACTGGTTTGTTTACATTTAAGATATCGGTGTTTAATTGTTTACATTTTGCATTTGAAATTACCCACTTCTTCTTCTTCTTACCGAACCAAACGCCATGACCGAACGAACGAGCCGGTCCGCTCTGGTCAGGATTTTTCGGTCCGGTCAAATAAAAAAAAGTGAATTTCAGTGACCAGGTCAGCTTCGGTTCGCTTCGTTCAAATAAAAAAAACCGCTTATGGGTAGCTATAAAAATTATAGATTTAAAAAGTAGATAACAAACTCTGGTCGAGAAATGAAGCACCCCATCTGCATAGGAAATACCATACAAGTACACTGCCTCAATAGAAAATGGCGGATAACATATACATATATAATTATGATTTCCGCCTTTTTCTATTATTGTTTTTGAATCTATAAATTCGCTGCGAGAGAAAAAAAAAACGCAGCCAGAAATCCCGCGAAGTGCGCTCTTGGGAATTATCGGTTATCGATGTGAACACTCCTTTAATTTCTTCCAAGTTCAAAACTTCAAATAGGTACTTCAAATTTCGCTCGCAACTTGCAACAGGTGTCACGCTGTTATAATTTGTCTGGACTACTGGACTTTGGACTTCTGGTTACCTACTTGGGAATACTTAAACGTATTGTACTAATTTGTCTGGACTTTGAACTTTGGTTACCTACTTTGGAATACTTGTACTTTGGATTTGTACTCTTTGGCCTGAGGATAAGAGGTTGACAATATTAGCTCAATTGGTACGTGGGTTTTACTACATTCTTCTTTTTGGATTACCTAAATTACCTTTATTAATAATAATATCGCCTTATTTATACTGCCCAATAAGGACTATTAAAGTCGCATTATTGCAGCAGTAAGCCCAAGGCATATTATTATGTAGTAAAAATCTCAAATGGAGGAAAACTTGTCATGTCCTGGCTGGGTTTCGAACCCACGACCTCTGGATTCACAGACTGCCGCCTGCACCACTGAGCTACCGGGACCGTCATAGAAATCTAGACCAATTTTCAAATGCATCTTTTTTTAACCACCTGTTGAATATTAAACTAAAAAGAATTATTGTTTCCCAGTAGCCAGTGTCAATGGCATATTGAATGCACCAGTTCTCATAGGATGTCCAAAGTTAAGCAACATCCAACAAGTAGCAGACTTTGTCACTTTGTGATGCTGTCACTTTAGGGTAACCCAGTCTGGGTGAGGTCAATGTGGGTAGCAGGTTTGTGAATTTCCAGCAAATTGAGGGTATCTCTAGATGACCATATAGTTGTTGAATGGGACATAAAACCAAAGATAATAAAATAATGTGTCTCATAATAAAACTGTGAGAGCCAGGTAGGTGTGTATGTGTGAAATCACATTTTTTTACTTTTCTTTCAAATGCATGGCTATATCACAATGGGTATATCTCATATTGGTACCTACCTATACAAATGCCTTTTTTTTTCCTTTCAGAAACAATTGATGCTCAAAAAGTGACTCAATACTATTAATTTATCTCATCTAGATTTTCTGATAATAATAATAATTGTATCATTTGATTTCAAACTTATTGCAGATACTATCTTAAGGAAATGGGCTATTACGTTTTCCGCAACCCTAATGATGACACTGATGAAGGTCGTCAGGAAGCAGACCTAATATTTCTATCCTATCAGTATGTACAAAGAAAAAATGTCTTGAAACTCTTTGGGCTCTTCAATAAAAACTGGAGAAACAATCAAAATCATCGGGCAGATATTTTGTATGATCTTGAAACATTCGCCAAAGCACAATTCTTCAACTTTGGAACACGTGTGTCTCACGAGCCATTTATTCTCCTGCATGGCAGTGGGTGGTATGAGGTATACATTTCATAGTTCATAGATTTACCCTTTGTTGATGGTGTGTTGACTTGTTGAATGTACTGGTTCTTATAGGATCACCTAAGTTAAGCAACATCCAGCAAGGTAAAGATTTCCTGATGCTGGCATTCTGGCCCAACCCAGGTTGGGTGAGGTTAATGTGAATAGCAGGTTTGTGAGTTTCCTGTGAATGAAGTGTAACATCCCCGTCAATTGTCAAAAAGTTCTTTTGACAATTCTAGACATGATTTTGTTCGATTATAGTTTTGCTATATTTAAAATTTTCAGAATATTATAGCTAAATTTATTTTGCAGGTAACCTGCCGTCTGATCTACTGTCTGAATCATACGCCTAACAAACAGTTTAAGTGCAAGACCTCCGCACCATCTCATCACCGATACCAGTACACAGACTTGACATGCCATACAAAGAATTCCAACACATATGATGATGATGATGATAAAGATGATTATGATGAATATGCTCCACCAACGGTAAGCAAGAAAACACTTTAGCTTAGCATGTAGCTTTTTTTTTGAACCAATGTACAAATAGGGCCAGATTTTAGCTCAGTACTTTGTATAATTCAGAGCACCTCATTCCTTATGAAGAAAGAAAGGTATGAGGGATTATCACCACCTTTCATCAAACTTTGTTAATTTCTTGTATATTGATATTATTGTAAATAAAGTTTGATTGAAATTATTTAATAATAAGAAGAAAAATGGTAGCATTACAAGTAAGTAAGCAATGAAGTGGTTACATGGGCAAAAGTGGTTACATACTCACTAGTGTAGTGACAATAGAACAGAAAGAAATTTAATATCCAAAAAAGTAGGTCCAGGCATCCAGAAATTTAGGCCTTATTTTCCATCACACTAAAATCTCTACAGACCTTGATACAATAATAACTAAATACATAATTCACTAGTAATAAGTAAGCTGGGATATGCAGCTGTAATCTGGACTCCTAAAACTGATTGTCTCTCAGTACAAAAATATAGAGAGATTACATGGAAAATATATCAGGGTATTATTTTTTTTTTTTTTTTTTAAATTTTAATGGGTTTTTTTTTCATTTAACATCCCTCAGGCACCTCCTCCAAATCCTGTTACCACATCAATTGTTTCCGAATACTCAGATGATCCCTATGGAGCCTTCCTTGAGAATGTATCATGGCTCCACTATGAAATCTTTGAACGGTGCAAATGCTTCACTCAAGCTTCCTTTGAGTCAAACTTTGACCTGGAGTGGGTAGACTGAAAGTAGTTGATATGATCAGTTAAGTGCATACTCGTGTAATTATATGAGTATGCACAGTAAAGTATGGTTCTGTTTATCAATTACATTCTGCACTGGTTGCTCAGTGGTCAAGGAAGGTATCTGACTTGTAATCCAGAGGTCGCGCGTTCAAAACCCAGCCGGGACATGACAAGTTACCCTTCCATTTGGGATTTTGACAAGGCCTTGATTAAATGATCAAGACACTTGATGAACATCTAACAATCACATTTATGAACAGGAAACGCCATCTGAGGAATCGAACCCACAGCTTCTCAAATGTAGAAATTGTCAGTTGTGCTTTGATTTTACAAGTAAAATTCTATACAACAGCTAGTATATGTTAAAACCCTGTATGTATAATTATGTATGATTTTATTTGTGTTGAAGCACAAGGGCCTCTTCACAATTTTTTGTGGGTAGCGCAGCATTACTAAGAGCCTCTTTTACTTTTTTTTTGTGCTATCTCACTCTGCCACGGTGACTACTCTGATGTATAAAGATACAGGAGTTTATGTTTAAATCATAAGAGTTCAAGTTTATTTTTACATGTTAAATTTTATGCTTATTAGGTATAGAAACATTTTAATTACAAAAACACATATTCCTTAACATATTTTTTCTTTCCTTATTTATTTCTGATGATGAATTATTTAATAGCGCGCCGACAAAAACGTTGTATTCTAAATTTGGTTACAGTTGTTTGTAAGAGATATCTTCCGGTGCGCTCGTGTTGACCCAGCACCTAAATGAGAAGTATTGTGTCACTTCTCGCCCATCAGAGGGAAGGCATACCATGGGATGGGCAAGCTAAAACACAGACCGCAAGCGTCTACAGTAGCTCCTGTTAGCTAAAAAATAAAAAATGCTTTGAAACATTCATCTGAAATAGCTTTTTTATCATTCAGTATATACAGTATGTTTCTGAAAATGTGACTGATCCTTCATAACTTTTAAACGCAATGGAATTTTTCAACCTATGGTCCATTGGTCATACTAATTTTGCGGCCCAGTCTAGCCTTTAGGCCATATTTTTTTTTTTTTTTTTTCCATTTTTCCGCGAAGTAGGGAATGCCATATTTAGCGGGAAAATACGCTCGCCCCGATTTTTCGGAACTCAAGTGTAGAAATATGTGGTTCAGAACGAGCCAACTTTTTCGACTCAAGTTGGCTGGAGTCCAGAATTTTCCTTTCAAATACTAGTACTTTCTGTTCATCTATACTGCGGAAAGTCAATGCTTCACATCCATACAGGACGACAGGTAGGACAGATAGTGATACAGGCGGATCTTAGAGGTTTTTGACAGGGAGCGTTTTTTAAATGCTTGGTGAAGACTAAAGAAGGCTCTGTTAGCTGCGTTTATGTGGGCCTATAGCTAAGGATTACACTGAATAAATTTAATTGAGAAGAAAAAAAACAATGGTGAATCATAGTACATATAATTTATAAATATATTTTATTTCCAATATACACATAACTAGAACCTATAAGCAACACATTTGTATAGAAATAAACATACATTTGTTTAAATGTTCCAAGGCAGGGCCCTTAACACGTTGGACAAACAATAAAATTAGACAATGATTATTTCTCATTACCAAAAAAAATTACCTACGATAATGATCCGGAATACTACTGAAGCAACCTGTAGCATGCTTCAAGATGTTTAAAAGTAAAGTGGAACAAATATGAATAGCTAGCGTCAGGCATCTTGTAGCCACACTCTAAGCAAGGTTTTTTTTTAACGTCGCTCTCTACTGCATGCTAATACCAGCATTACGAAATCTTCACCATTCCAACGAATGAAGGGTAGCACCCCCGTCGTGATAAGACCATGCATTTGAAAGCAAAGTTAAACCCAACTTAAAGAAAAGCCCTCCATCCTCAGCAGAACCAAGCTTTTTATTGGGGTTTAACGTCGCCTTTAACTACATGGTCATATCACGACGGGGTGTTACCCTCCATTCTCAGGAAATTCTCAAACCTGCAACCCACATTAACCTCACCCAGCCTGGGTTGGGCCGGAATACCAGCATTACGAAATATTCACCTCGCTGGACGTTGCTCAACTTCGGTGATCCTACGAGAACCGGTGCATTCAACACGACATCGACGCTGGCTCTCAGCAAGGTTTGTTGTTGTACAAAGAGATGGTAAGGAAAAAAAGAAACATTTTATTTAAATTTCCTATTAAAAGTTGAGGAGTCGTACTCTAGCACTGAGATCATATAACATAGAGGGAACCCGATGTATCAAGATTTCAAAATCTTGATACACCATCAGCTGATTTCAAAATCAGTGCCGGAGTTACAGTAATTTTTCTCTCGGGAAGGAGTGGGTACCTAAACTACCTAAATCTTCTAAAATAATGTTTTACTTTTTCCATACTTACCCGATAGTTATTTTTGTCTTTGCTTCCCCTTTACTTTCCTTATTTTCTACTTATTATGTAGAAAAACCAAATCTTATATTACTAATATAAGATTTGGTTTTTGACGTGAAAATTAAGGATATTTAGTTATGCAATAGGTAAACAAAAAATTCAAATAAATTGAACCAATCAGAGGCCGGGACTTGTTGAAAGAGGGACCATCAGTTGTTCAAAGTTGAGGATGTCCTGTATGGTAAAGTCCAGAGTTACCATGGAGCCAGGATAGCAGCGTTGGATTATATCTCGATCTATCATTGTTCTAGTGGGACCTGGCTATCTCCGAAAAGAACATAAGGATGTCCTGTATGGTAAAGTCCAGAGTTACCATGAAGCCAGGATAGCAGCAGCGTTGGATTATATCTCGATGTATTATTGTTCTAGTGGGACCTGGCTATCTCCGAAAAGAACATGAGGATGTCCTGTATGGTAAAGTCCAGAGTTACCATGAAGCCAGGATGCCAGCGTTGGATTATATCTCGATGTATTATTGTTCTAGTGGGACCTGGCTATCTCCGAAAAGAACATAAGGATGTCCTGTATGGTAAAGTCCAGAGTTACCATGAAGCCAGGATAGCAGCAGCGTTGGATTATATCTCGATCTATCATTGTTCTAGTGGGACCTGGCTATCTCCGAAAAGAACATAAGGATGTCCTGTATGGTAAAGTCCAGAGTTACCATGAAGCCAGGATGCCAGCGTTGGATTATATCTCGATGTATTATTGTTCTAGTGGGACCTGGCTATCTCCGAAAAGAACATGAGGATGTCCTGTATGGTAAAGTCCAGAGTTACCATGAAGCCAGGATAGCAGCAGCGTTGGATTATATCTCGATCTATCATTGTTCTAGTGGGACCTGGCTATCTCCGAAAAGAACATGAGGATG
The DNA here is from genome assembly GCA_024516035.1 of Bactericera cockerelli. Taxonomy (NCBI): domain Eukaryota; kingdom Metazoa; phylum Arthropoda; class Insecta; order Hemiptera; family Triozidae; genus Bactericera; species Bactericera cockerelli. The sequence goes on along the minus strand of CM044962.1, from coordinate 3,752,444 downwards.
TCCTGTATGGTAAAGTCCAGAGTTACCATGGGGCCAGGATAGCAGCAGCGTTGGATTATATCTCGATCTATCATTGTTCTAGTGGGACCTGGCTATCTCCGAAAAGAACATGAGGATGTCCTGTATGGTGAAGTCCAGAGTTACCATGGGGCCAGGATAGCAGCGTTGGATTATATCTAGATGTATTATTGTTCTAGTGGGACCTGGCTATCTCCGAAAAGAACATGAGGATGTCCTGTATGGTAAAGTCCAGAGTTACCATGGGGCCAGGATAGCAGCGTTGGATTATATCTAGATGTATTATTGTTCTAGTGGGACCTGGCTATCTCCGAAAAGAACATAAGGATGTCCTGTATGGTAAAGTCCAGAGTTACCATGGAGCCAGGATAGCAGCGTTGAATGAGATCCTCGATGTATTTGTACTGAAGGATGAATTCTTCCTGCATTGCGCGCCATACCACCTGAGGGAGCAAGAGAGGAGGAAGGCATGCATTAATCAATGATTTTTTTGAGGGGAGTTTAACGCCATAGCATGTCGGGGGTGTTGTTACCCTGGACGTATTATTGTGTGGTCAAAATCACAAATGGGAGGAAACTTGTCATGCCCCGGCTGAGTTTATTTTAATGTGGGGTTTCACGTCGCTTTTAACTGGATGGTAATATTATTTGTTATTAAGCTCATATTAGAATTCAAGTATTAGAATTCAAATTATTATTAGAATTCAAAGTAAGAAACTTTGAATTAAATTTAAAGAATCCTAGTTTTATATAAAATAGTACATATACCTGGATGGTAATATCACCACGGAGGTGTTACCCTCCATTCGCAGGAAACTCACAAACATAAAACCCACATTAACCTCGTAAGCCTGGTTGACGGTGCTTCATTTCGATGATCCGGTGCATTCAACGCGCCATTGCAGGTGGCTGATCTACCAATTAATCACTGTAAAAAAGATTGACACTAATTTGCAAACATTTACCCTTATATCTTAAAGCCATTTGCGAAAAAATCGTAGTCAGTATAAAACTGACATGAATTTTACATTTGTGTCCGAATGGATATGTTCACTATTTTAAAAATTGTAATTTGCGCGATTGTCCTGCCCGGTCAAAAAAAATGAGAAAAAACCAGTCTTGTGTCTATGAACGCCTGATAACTTATTAGATATGCAATGTGCAATGAATATTTCAAGCACTTCACGTACATAATATTCATATAAGAAACTATTCTATGGCCGCCTAAAAACTTATTGGTTATACAATGTGCAGTGAAACTGTTACACTAATGCTCGGTTCTACGGACCTTGAAAACACGAAACCGGCGATTAGGAACGTTGGTTCCAAAAGGATTCGTCAAATTAGCGGCAGTGCAGTGAAATCGAGGGTTTTGCTCGCCAAACCGAGGAGGCGTATTTTTTGTAATTACAAAAAATTACCGTGAAAAAAAAAATCCCAATCCCCGGTTTCGTGTGGGTGACTTACCTGAAGGAGGTTTTATCATAGAGGTTTCTTTTATTTCTTACCTGCAGGAGGTTTTCTTCTTCGCAGAGGTGTTTCTCGACCTTCTTGTAGAGGTTTTTCTTATCTCTTACCTGCAGGAGGTTTTCTTCTTCGCAGAGGTGTTTCTCGACCTTCTTGTAGAGGTTTCTTTTATCTCTTACCTGCAGGAGGTTTTCTCATAGAGGTTTTTCTTATCTCTTACCTGCAGGAGGTTTTCTTCTTCGCAGAGGTGTTTCTCGACCTTCTTCTAGAGGTTTTTCTTATCTCTTACCTGCAGGAGGTTTTCTCATAGAGGTTTTTCTTATCTCTTACCTGCAGGAGGTTTTCTTCTTCGCAGAGGTGTTTCTCGACCTTCTGGTAAAGGTTTTTCTTATCTCTTAACAGCAGGAGGTTTTCCTATAGAGGTTTTTTTATTTCTTACCTGCAGGAGGTTTTCTTCTTCGCAGAGGTGTTTCTCGACCTTCTTGTAGAGGTTTTTCTTATATCTCTTACCTGCAGGAGGTTTTCTCATAGAGGTTTTTTTTATCTCTTACCTGCAGGAGGTTTTCTTCTTCGCAGAGGTGCTTCTCGACCTTCTTGTAGAGGTTCTCCAGTCCCTTCTTCACCTCGCGGGAGGTTTTCTCATAGAGATTTCTTTTATCTCTTACCTGCAGGAGGTTTTCTTCTTCGCAGAGGTGTTTCTCTACCTTCTTGTAGAGGTTTCTTTTATCTCTTACCTGCAGGAGGTTTTCTTCTTCGCAGAGGTGTTTCTCCACCTTCTTGTAGAGGTTTTTCTTATCTCTTACCTGCAGGAGGTTTTCTTCTTCGCAGAGGTGTTTCTCCACCTTCTTGTAGAGGTTTCTCTTATCTCTTACCTGCAGGAGGTTTTCTTCTTCGCAGAGGTGTTTCTCGACCTTCTTGTAGAGGTTTTTCTTATCTCTTACCTGCAGGAGGTTTTCTTCTTCGCAGAGGTGTTTCTCGACCTTCTTGTAGAGGTTTTTCTTATCTCTTACCTGCAGGAGGTTTTCTTCTTCGCAGAGGTGCTTCTCGACCTTCTTGTAGAGGTTTCTTTTATCTCTTACCTGCAGGAGGTTTTCTCATAGAGGTTTTTCTTATCTCTTACCTGCAGGAGGTTTTCCTCTTCGCAGAGGTGTTTCTCGACCTTCTTGTAGAGGTTCTCCAGTCCCTTCTTCACCTCGCGCGAGGGGTACTCCTTGATGACCTTGCGCAGCTCTTGCTTGCTGAAAGCTATCTGGTAGGAGATCTCCGACTCTTTGATGCCTTGCGACACCTGCCGGGGGGAAAGATAAGCACAAAGACCGTTAATATATAGTAAGTTAGCGCGCTAGGTATTTTTTTTTTTTTTTTTTAATTTTAATTTTAAATTAATTAACGGGAACTACCCATTTTTCACAATTTCCCTATCTTATTCTAATATAAAATAAAACTATTGTATAATAAAAGTATTGCACGCATGGTGACCTGGGTTCGATCCCCAGCGGGACAGGAATTTTTCTGCTCTGTACTTGGATGTTCGGGGTCCACTCATACTTCGTGAGGAAAAATGAGTAGTTACTTGTATGAGTAACGACCAGTGGCGGTATTACCAGAGTAAAAAGAAATTAATGTAATAGAATAATTCGAAAAGTAAAGGAGACTCTTAGTAATGCTGCGCTACTCACAAAACTTGTGAAGAAGCCTTGTGCTTCACCACAAATAAAACCATACATAATATATACAATAAAAATGAAAAAGAATAGAAAATATATAAAAAACATATGTCCTAACTAAAGGCCGGGGTTATTGCCTATGACAATGAACCCTCCGGACCCCTCTAGTTTATTTCAAGTTACACGTCATGTTGCTGCATTGCTTCTTTTAGCATCAGGCAGAAGGATTCATGATCTAACTCTTCCTTCATATCAAGGAAAAGTTTTTTCAGCGGATTCCCCCTAGCATCATTTTTTGGCCTGGATTTGGCTCGAATACAGACTCCAGAGACATTGTTGAATCTGAATGGCACCTTTCACCTAATCCAACTGAACCTCTATGTGTCCGAGTTCATCATCATAGGGTGGCGTCATCGAGAACGATGATAGCCAGACAGTGGAGGAATGACTCAGCACTTCTACCACTGTTTTTACAAGGAGGCTAATAATTGACAAGGGCCTCCAGAACCAAGCCAATGCTGGTCTACTCCCTGTTTATAGTCCCCCAGCCAGACTGCTGGTCTACTCCCTGTTTCTAGTCCACCAGCCAGACTGCTGGTCTACTCCCTGTTTATAGTCCCCCAATCAGACTGCTGGTCTACTCCCTGTTTCTAGTCCACCAGCCAGACTGCTGGTCTACTCCCTGTTTATAGTCCCCCAGCCAGACTGCTGGTCTACTCCCTTCCCTGTTTATAGTCCCCCAGCCAGACCTGATGTTCTAGTTCACAAAAGGGAAAATAAGCTACCTTGGCCTGTACGCCGTCGAAATCCTGCTGAACTCGTTATATCCTATATACCTAATCGCTTGTCCTAGTTCACAAAAGGGAAAGAAAGCTACCTTGGCCTGGACACCGTCAAAGAACACATTCAGCTTGTCCAGAGGCCGGCCGAAGTACTGCGTGACATACCCCTTCAGAGCCTCGCTGTACTTCTGCTTGGCCTCCTTACGCTGAGAGTCCAGCACGGGGATCTTGAGCTGGGACAAGAGACTGAAGAGGTGGTGGTAGTTCTCCATCTTCACCACCTGCGATATTCATTATGAAATATATAAGTAATCTTGAGCTGGGACAAGAGACTGAAGAGGTGGTGGTAGTTCTCCATCTTCACCACCTGCGATATTCATTATGAAATATATAAGTAATCTTGAGCTGGGACAAGAGACTGAAGAGGTGGTGGTAGTTCTCCATCTTCACCACCTGCGATATTCATTATGAAATATATAAGTAATCTTGAGCTGGGACAAGAGACTGAAGAGGTGGTGGTAGTTCTCCATCTTCACCACCTGCGATATTAGTTCATTATGAAATATATAAGTAATCTTGAGCTGGGACAAGAGACTGAAGAGGTGGTGGTAGTTCTCCATCTTCACCACCTGCGATATTCATTATGAAATATATAAGTAATCTTGAGCTGGGACAAGAGACTGAAGAGGTGGTGGTAGTTCTCCATCTTCACCACCTGCGATATTCATTATGAAATATATAAGTAATCTTGAGCTGGGACAAGAGACTGAAGAGGTGGTGGTAGTTCTCCATCTTCACCACCTGCGATATTCATTATGAAATATATAAGTAATCTTGAGCTGGGACAAGAGACTGAAGAGGTGGTGGTAGTTCTCCATCTTCACCACCTGCGATATTCATTATGAAATATATAAGTAATCTTGAGCTGGGACAAGAGACTGAAGAGGTGGTGGTAGTTCTCCATCTTCACCACCTGCGATATTAGTTCATTATGAAATATATAAGTAATCTTGAGCTGGGACAAGAGACTGAAGAGGTGGTGGTAGTTCTCCATCTTCACCACCTGCGATATTAGTTCATTATGAAATATATAAGTAATCTTGAGCTGGGACAAGAGACTGAAGAGGTGGTGGTAGTTCTCCATCTTCACCACCTGCGATATTAATTCATTATGAAATATATAAGTAATCTTGAGCTGGGACAAGAGACTGAAGAGGTGGTGGTAGTTCTCCATCTTCACCACCTGCGATATTCATTATGAAATATATAAGTAATCTTGAGCTGGGACAAGAGACTGAAGAGGTGGTGGTAGTTCTCCATCTTCACCACCTGCGATATTCATTATGAAATATACAGGGTGGACCAAAAAAACGTTTACACCCGTTAATGGTAGATTACTGCCGACATTTCCAGGCCGGATCTGCAATCCGTTTTTTCGGATTCGCCTTCGTAACTGCACAAAGTGATTTTTTGCAACTTTCCGAAAAAGTCCGATTTTGGTTTATTCTTCAGGTCAGTACTTTTTTCCTGTTTAAGATGAGTTGGTTCTGAACATTTCTGCAGAAAGCCAACAAAATTTCGATGTTTCTAGCTACACTACTTTGTTTTTTACGATTTGGTTTGTCATATTTTTTTGCACCTGAATAGAAAAAAAACACCCAAAAAAACTTTTTTACTAAATAAAACACTCGACATTTGTCCGAACAAATTTTGGCACAGACATGGGCAAGTTTGATAAAAGTTGGCGGCCGCCCCGAAGATGGTAAAAAATAATTTTACGATTTTTTATCACGTGATCTTCTGGGAAAAATTATTAGATGTTTGCCAAAAACTCTTCAAAAATCCTAAGAGTTTTCTAGCTGTAGACTGTGTAAGGGCGTCTTGTATTGTTTACAAAAATTGTTTGCATTGCTTTTTTTGAATACCGCGGTCTCACATGCCTTCATCTGGCAGTTTAGGAAAATTCAAATGATAAATTTCGTGCCTCTTAGATTGTCAGTGGTGTTAGCTAGATGTGGTAGTGCTGAGAGTGTTAGTCGCATGACCGAGGTTCAATTCTCGACGGTCAATATTATTTTTTATCCAAAAAATCTGATGGAATATTTTATTCATACCTGTATTCATACCTGTATTGGTATCACAATACACATAATGTAAGGATGGTTTTTCTTATGCTTCCCTACGAGAGAAAAAAAACTAGCGAATTTTCCAAACGAAAATAGAGTTTATGAAATAAATCCAGGTAAATATGTAGGTAGGTTCTTCTATCATAAACAATACTAATTAAATAACAAATATTTACCGATTGCCAACTCTTAATAGAAGTCTTGAAAAAAACAAGATAATAATTATTTTATAAAATTAATAAACTTTTGCAGTCTTTATTATGTTTTATACTATTTTGATATAAACAAAAAGGTATTTAAAAAAACATTTTGTGTTAGTATGTTCAATGGGAAACGATTAGACGCCCACGATTAGCTCAGTGGTAAGCTAGTCCACCCGGTCCGAACGCCAGAGCCAGCAAAAAATTCATGACTTCAAAATAAAAAAGACTGTTGCCATTTTTTATTTAGCCATAGTACACACTATGGATTCTCCTCACACAAATTTTTGAAACCAATGGTGACCTTCTTGCCTCTCTCTCTCTCTCTCTTTCGCTCTTTGCTTCTCTCTCTCTCTCTCTTTCGCTCTTTGCCTCTCTCTCTCTCTCTCTCTTTCGCTCTTTGCCTCTCTCTCTCTCTCTCTTTCGCTCTTTGCCTCTCTCTCTCTCTCTGTCTCTCTCTCTCTCTCTCTCTCTCTCTCTCTCTCTCTCTCTCTCTTCTCAATTCCCTTAGAGGAACTGTTGGAAGTGGCGTCCACCTTCCTGGATGCAAAGGTTGAACCTCTTCATCATGTTCCGTCGAATGTTGCGGAAGATTCCAGGTTTTTCTGTCAGGTCATCGAATGCCAACAGGATTCTTGCTACCAGATTTCGTAAACTATGTTTTTCACGTGATCCCAAATGTTCCTGTTGGCAACGTATCTGCCATTTCAGCATCCGAATTATAATAATGTAACTTGTACTAAAAAAACTCAAGAAGTTTAAAGATAATATTTCATAGAATGCAGAAAAATATGCTTGAAAACTATCATCGAGAAACAAACAATCATTCATTTGACTGGCCTTTAATTAATTCCAAGGAAAATAATTATCAGACATAAATAGCTAATTACTCTTTGAGTACAAGACGACCCTACACGGTCAACACTTTTAAGATTTTGGACATCATTTTTTGAGACTTACCTGGTTTGTTTATCCAGAAGATCACGTGATAAAAAATCGTAAAATTATTTTTTAGCATCCTTGGGTTGGCCGCCAACTTTTATCAAACTTGCCCATGTCTGTGCCAAAATTTGCTCGGGCAAATCTTGAGTGTTTCAAAGTGTAAAAAATTTACATGAGAATTTTTTTTCTATTCAGGTGTCAAAAAATATGCCAAACTAAACCGTAAAAAACAAAGTAGTGTAGCTAGAAACATCGAAATTTTGTTGGCTTTCTGCAGAAATGTTTAGAACCAACTCATCTTAAACAGGAAAAAAGTTCTGACCTGAAGAATAAGCCAAAGTCGGACTTTTTCAGAAAGTTGCAAAAAATCACTTTGTGCAGTTATAAAGGCGAATTCGAAAAAACGGATTGCAGATCCGTCCTAGAAATGTGGTCAGTAATCTACCATTAACGGGTGTAAACGTTTTTTTGGTCCACCCTGTATAAGTAATCTTGAGCTGGGACAAGAGACTGAAGAGGTGGTGGTAGTTCTCCATCTTCACCACCTGCGATATTCATTATGAAATATATAAGTAATCTTGAGCTGGGACAAGAGACTGAAGAGGTGGTGGTAGTTCTCCATCTTCACCACCTGCGATATTAGTTCATTATGAAATATATAAGTAATCTTGAGCTGGGACAAGAGACTGAAGAGGTGGTGGTAGTTCTCCATCTTCACCACCTGCGATATTAGTTCATTATGAAATATATAAGTAATCTTGAGCTGGGACAAGAGACTGAAGAGGTGGTGGTAGTTCTCCATCTTCACCACCTGCGATATTCATTATGAAATATATAAGTAATCTTGAGCTGGGACAAGAGACTGAAGAGGTGGTGGTAGTTCTCCATCTTCACCACCTGCGATATTCATTATGAAATATATAAGTAATCTTGAGCTGGGACAAGAGACTGAAGAGGTGGTGGTAGTTCTCCATCTTCACCACCTGCGATATTCATTATGAAATATATAAGTAATCTTGAGCTGGGACAAGAGACTGAAGAGGTGGTGGTAGTTCTCCATCTTCACCACCTGCGATATTAGTTCATTATGAAATATATAAGTAATCTTGAGCTGGGACAAGAGACTGAAGAGGTGGTGGTAGTTCTCCATCTTCACCACCTGCGATATTAGTTCATTATGAAATATATAAGTAATCTTGAGCTGGGACAAGAGACTGAAGAGGTGGTGGTAGTTCTCCATCTTCACCACCTGCGATATTAGTTCATTATGAAATATATAAGTAATCTTGAGCTGGGACAAGAGACTGAAGAGGTGGTGGTAGTTCTCCATCTTCACCACCTGCGATATTTAGTTCATTATCAAATATGTAAGTTGGTAAAACATGATTCATTAAATGATTGATTAATTAAGAGATGATTAATTAATTACTTTTTTTACAATAATCTTCTTCTTTTCTTCTTCTTTGACTTTGCCTTTTTCCCAAACCTACTTGGGGTCGGCATTGTACAAGCTCATGGTTGAGGTTGGTTGGTTGTGGCACATTTTTTACGGCTGGATGCCTTTCCTAACGCCAACGATTCTATTTGATTTAACGTCTTGATTAGGACGGGGGTTTTACCCTCCATTCGCTGGGAATCGTACCAGCTACCCACATTAACCTCACCCAGCCTGGGTAGGGCCGGAAATGCCAGCCTCACATGTACGGAGGCCACTTTTTTTACAATAATAATAATATCGCCTTTATTATACTGCTCGATTAGGACTATTAAGCCCAATTATTTCAGCAGTAAGTCCAAGACATATTATTATGTGGTAAACATCTCAAATGGGAGGATAACTTGTCTTGTCCCGGCTGGGTTTCGAACCCGCGACCTCTGGAATCTCTGGATTCACACAGTACCACCTTTACCACTGAGCTACCGGGACAGACAGAATAATCCGCACAACGGAAGTATAATTATGGGTTAAGTACTTCATATATAGTTAAATTAATAATAATATCATAACACTCTTTAGTGGAAGGTAACCACCAGGCGAGGTTGATACTCAAAGCATTTTCTACCACCTGACCTTCAGAGTTTTATTATTATGTGGTCCCAAACTCTAATTAATGAGGAAAAATTCATGCACTGGGTGGGATTCGAACCAACGGATCCCTACGCTACCTAGATTACCAGACTAGCGAGTTAACCACTTGACTACCAAATTTCATAAGGATTTCTTTTGCCGTTATATGACACTCACATTTTCTTTTTTCATGACAATTCTTACATATAATTTACACTTTTAGATTCACATATTTTTTTCTTCCCTTTTTTTCTCTTTTTATTATGGCGGTCTACATGCCACACTAAAAGTGTCACAATTCTGAGATCCTTGTATCGTGATTTACCATTGAAAAAAAAGCACACACTGTGTGTCAAGTGGTTAAGGCGCTAGTCTGGTAATCCAGGTAGCGTAGGGATCCGTTGGTTCGAACCCCACCCAGTGCATCAATTTTTGCTCATTCATTTCAGTTTGTGACCACATAATAATAAGACAGAGGGTTATTAGGTGGTAGAAAATGCTTTGAGCATCAACCTCGTCTGGTGGTTACCTTTCTCTAAAGAGTATTATTATTATATTCTTATTATTATCACACACACTCTCTCTCACCTGGGCAGGAGTCTTCGGGTGTTCGGCGGCAATCGTCGCAATCACTTCGAACATGGCCGCAAGCAGCCGCACGTACCACTTGTGCAGGTCAGTCTTCCGCTCGGTGTTCGCGAAGACGAGCTCGCACATGCTCGCGAACTCCTCGAGGTTGGCGACGAACGGCAGAATGCCGCACTTGGCCTTCTTGTTGGGCCGGCAGTCCACGACGCTCGTCAGCTGCACCTGCATGTAGCGGTCGTAGCTGCGCTTCACCTGGGGGGGGGGGAGGTTGTGGTTCTTTTTTTTTTTTGGCTGGAGACCATTGCCGTATTTTTCTTTCTAACCAAAGTTAACCAAACCAAACGGGAATAAAATGAACCAAACTGGAAGCAAGTCATTTTTCTTTTGGAAGAGGAAAAATTTCCACTTCCAAAGTGGAAGTAGAAAATTCTTGTTTCCAGTTCTTTTATAGGTTAAGTCCATTGTTTATCTTTAAAAGTAACCAAGCGCATTTTTCTTTCACGAATGACCTTGGGATAAAATGGAAATATTTGGAAAAAACCTAACATGGAATTTTTTTTTGGTTAGAAAGAAAAATACGACTCATCACTCACCCCTCTAGCTGTAGCCAAGCTGGCTAGAACAACAACAACAATGGGGGGAGGTGGAGACGTGTCCAGAGCCTATGAGTGAGAGGCTACAATGGAGGCCTATACCCTCCTAGTCTCTGCTATCACGTAAAATAATCGAACCATTTTTTTTTTTTTTTTTTTTTTGAGAGAGAGAGAGAGAGAAGAATATCACAACTACTTTTTATTTTCAAACATGAAAAACACAACCGCCTGTATCAAAGAACACGAGAAGAAGAAAAAGAAAGAAGAAAAAGAAAAAAGAAGAAAAAAATGTATACTGTGTCGTTTAGACAAGTGCCCATGTGGCACCAGTTGTAAAGTATTTTTTAATAAATATTTTTACGTTCTCTCTCTAATCTAACATTAATGAATCTAACCATGGTCAGCACCTAAAAGTAGACAGATTCGATATGCCACATTCATTGTCAATTTCAATTTATTTATTGTGAACAAATTGAATACATAAAGTAATTAAAGTATGTATTTCACATCCATATAGAATAGAGTATTACCTTGTTTATACTGCCGAGGTAAGACTGAAAAGTCGCTTTACTCCAGTATTCAAACAAAATCCATATAGTCTGAGATGGAAAAAATCTCAAAAAAAAGGAAAAAAATGGTGTGAAATTGAGTGGGACAAAAATTACAAGTAAGAATTTATTTGAACTTGAATTTTTGTGTAGATTTCAAAAATGTTATATGTCATAAAATATAGGGGGTGCTATTTAAAATTCCAAAGTTGACCTTGAATTGACCTTAAATGGGTCATTCAAGAAACTTTTCAAGGTCACCATTGTAAAGTGTCCCCTTTAGAGCTCTGAGAATGATCTTTGACCAGATTTTTTCTATCGTCGATAGTTCTCGAGATAGCTTGATCGATAAGGCGGCGGACTTGTGACCTGGAGGTCGGTGGTTCAATTCCCGGATTCAGCGTAGATTTAGTAAAACGAGTTTGAGTAGTTGTGATATCACGAAAGTGATATTAACACAAATATGATAGATTTTTTTTTAACTTTTTAGTTCTCGAGATATTTGAATGTCTCGTAGTAGTCACCATGGCAGAGTGAGTTAGCGCGCTAGGCATTGCACGCATGGTGACCTGGGTTCGAATCCCAGCGGAGCAGGAATTTTTCTGCTCTGTACTCGGATGTTCGGGGTCCACTCATACCTCGTGAGGAAAAATAACGACTAGTGGCGGCATTACCAGAATAAAAAGAAAGGAATATAATAGAATAATTCGAAATGTGAAGGAGGCTCTTAGTAATACTGCGCTACCCACAAAAATTGTGAAGAGGCCTTGTGCTTCACCACAAATAAAATCATACATACACAAATATGATAACTTTTTTTAACTTTTTAGTTCTTGAGACATTTGAATGTCTCGTTTATGATGGGACACCCTGTATAATTATCTTCCCTGCTGACTCACCTGCACCAGGATAGACCCTGTATAATTATCTTCCCTGCTGACTCACCTGCACCAGGATAGACCCGTAACTCTTGCTGAGAAAGGACCCGGTGTCCTGAGCTGACATCACGTGCTGACTCAGCCGCACCAGAATGTACATACCTGCGGCACAACAGAGGCATGGCTGAGTTAGTATGAATAAAATAAACCCAACAAGGGTTGGGTGGAAGAGATTGCCAAAGGCAATAACCCCGTCCTTTAGTTAGGATATATATTATGTATATATTTATTTATTTTTTCTTTATTTTTTTCTTCTATTATATTGTATTTTAATTTGTAATAATTTGTATTGTATATAATATGTCCTATTAATAAAGTGTAAATAAATAAAAAATAAATAAATAAAATTAGTATTAATAAAATATTCATACCTGCCCAATAATAATAATAATTCCCCACCTTCAGCACAAGAGTTTTTATCTTTTGAAGGTGGGTATACCCTTCAAAAGATAGGGGTGCAATAGTTCTAAATAATGGACGCAGCACATAGGAATTTCTTCTTTTTTTTAGAAAAGACCCCCAGGAATTATGTAATGTAATGGGTATACCTTCATAATTTGTTGAAGATGTTTATTTATGAAATAGAAATACATGGAAACTTAAAAAAATATAATGATAACACTTTATAGTGGAAGCTAAACACCAGGTGAGGTTATTACTGAAAGGTTTTCTGCCACCTAACCCTCAGAGTCTTATTATTATGTGGTGAGAAACTCAAATTAATGAGGAAAAATTCATAAGCTGGATGGGATTCGAACCCACGACCTCTGGAACCTCTGGATTCACAGAGTGCCGCTCTTTACCACTGAGCTACCGGGACAGACTTGTTGATAACTAGAGAAAAGTTGTAGGATGTTGGAGAAGGGAAGAAATTGACCACCTGGAACTTACAATAGATACTGTCCAGTCGCTCGTGGTAGTTTATGAAGCCGAGGAGTTCCGGCTCTATGCAACAGAAGATGTCCGCCATCATTTTCCGAACCTGAATAATCAAGTGAATAATATCGCCTTATTAATAGTGCCCACGAAGGACTAATTAGTCCCATTATTCCTACTATGAGTTCGAGATAAAAAAAAAAAAACTATTTTAAGAAATGAAAATGTCCCACAAAACAAGAGGACTGCATCCCCTTAGTGTGGGGTAGTCGCATTAGATATATGTTACCTATTATTATACCTATTATGTACAATTATTAATGCATATAAATTACAACAACAAAAAAAATCTTAGGCTCAATTAAAAAAATAAAAATAAAATAAATAAATTACAAATTACAAGTGAATAATGTCGCCTTATAGTGCCCGCGAAGAACTAATTAGTCCCATTATTCCAGCAGTAAACCCAAGATGCATTATTATGTGGTCAAAATCCCAAATGGGGGAGGCTAACTTGCCATGTCCCGCCTGGGTTTCGAACCCGCGACCTATGGATTACCAGTCAGATACCATGAGCTACCGTGGCGGCCAGTTCTTCCTTTAGGATATTCAGGAATTGAAAATTTTCTCCCAGAACAGTAAATACTGGATAAGTGGATATAAGATAACTCAGGGGACCGGAATTTTAATCTCTTGTATCCAGGTTATAAAGAGTTTATTTTAATAATTTACCTCTATTAGATCTATTGACCAGTTGATTCTATTTTGAGATAACGTACTGATTTGAGATAGTCAGGACGGGGGTCCCAGCAAATGGAGGGTAACTCCATTCGCTGGGAATCGTACCAGCTAGCCACATTAAACTCACCCAGACTGGGTAGGACGGAAATGCCAGCCTCACATGTATAGAGGGAACAGAGTTTTCTTAAAAAAGTCTGCTCCCACCGGGAACTGAACTCGGGATCTCGGGACTACGGGCAGTGGTCACAACCGTTACGCCACGGAGGCTGGTCAGTAAGTATTAATTTTTTATTATTATTGAAAAGTTATCATATTTGTCGTAATCACTTTCGTGATATCACAACTACTCAAACTCGCTTTACTAAATCTACGCTGAAACCGGACTGGCCAGTCTTCTTCTTTTACTCTGTCTTATCCCGCTCAAGCAGGGTCGACGTTGTTCAACCTCATGGTTGAGGTTGATTGATTTTGGCACATTTTTTACGGCTGGATGCCCTTCCTAACGCCAACGATTCTATTTGATTGATCGTCCTGGATTAGAACGGAGGTTTTACCCTCCATTCGCTGGGAATCGTACCAGCTACCCACATTAACCTCACCCAGCCTGGGTAGGGCTGGCCAGTAAGTATGTAAAATTAAGAAAATATATTCACCTCTTCATTGATTTCCGGCCCTACCCAGGCTGGGTGAGGTTAATGTGGGTAGCTGGTACGATTCCCAGCGAATGGAGGGTAACACCCCCGTCGAGATCAGGACGTTAAAACCAAATAGAATCGTTGGCGTTAGGAAGAGCATCCAGCCATAAAAAACGTGCTCCACCCTACAAACCTCAACCATGAGGTTGAACAATGCCGACCCCAAAAGCAACATAAGCTAATATGGGATAAAGGCAAGGGAGATATATATTCACCTCTTCATTGATGGCCTTCTCGATTTTCTTGTTGCCTTCGAATCCCGCCCCGCTCGCGTCTTTCTTCAGAATGTCAAGCTGGAAGAACTGGACGCAGAAGTTCTGCTCACTCAGACAGGCTGGCTCCAGCTGGGACAGCACCAGGTCAAACACCTGCAAGCCAACACTCAAAGCTATAGTAGTATAGTCAAACACCTGCAAGCCAACACTCAGAGCTATAGTAGTATAGTCAAACACCTGCAAGCCAACACTCAAAGCTATAGTAGTATAGTCAAACACCTGCAAGCCAACACTCAAAGCTATGACAAGTTCTTGTGTTTACCTTCACAGTCAAAGTTGGGTTGGGTGGAAGAAATTGCCACAGGCAATTTCTTCCACCCAACCATTATTGTTATTTTCTTTTTTACTTATTTATTTTGTCATTTGTTTGTGTTTTTTTTTTTTTTCTTTTTTTTTCTTAATTTTATACTGTTACCATTGTACTTTGTCCTCCTAATAAAGCTTAAAAAAAAGTTTCACTTGTTGGTGTTAGATACAATTATTGTAATATATTAATTAATATCAGAGACACGCTTACTCTCGGTAGTGAGTTTGAAGAAATGTTTTACCTTTGACATTGCAATTGAAAGCGACGTTAAACCCAAATTCAAGAAGAAAAAAAAACTTGAGCTGTTTAATGTTCACTAACCTCATCAAAACGCTGCCGCTCCTTGGGATCGGTGGCAATTTCTTCCACCCAACCATTATTGTTATTTTCTTTTTTACTTATTTATTTTGTCATTTGTTTGTGTTTTTTTTTTTTTTTTCTTTTTTTTTTCTTAATTTTATACTGTTACCATTGTACTTTGTCCTCCTAATAAAGCTTAAAAAAAAGTTTCACTTGTTGGTGTTAGATACAATTATTGTAATATATTAATTAATATCAGAGACACGCTTACTCTCGGTAGTGAGTTTGAAGAAATGTTTTACCTTTGACATTGCAATTGAAAGCGACGTTAAACCCAAATTCAAGAAGAAAAAAAAACTTGAGCTGTTTAATGTTCACTAACCTCATCAAAACGCTGCCGCTCCTTGGGATCGAAGTCCGCACTCCACACATCTCTCTCCACACCCAGGAGACTGGGGGTGCGGGGGGGCACGGGCTTGCTCTTTGCGCCTGGGGCAAAACAGAGAGAGGAAAAATATTTATAAAACCTTAGGCGTTCTCATTTCTTTTAACATGGAGAGTATTTTTTGGGGATATCACATTTTTTGTTTGTTTCAAATCAAAGACTGGTAGCCAAATTATAAAACAGAATTAAAATTAAGAGAAGCCAGATCCATCCTCAACTCGGACTATAGTGCACTGTGATTGGTTGAAACTCCGACTTGAGAGACGATCTGGCTTGCTTTAGTCGTAATCCTATTTTATAATTCGGGCTTTAGTTTACGATTTGGGAGCAAGCGAGTATCTTGCCACTGAGCTAAACATCATTTTTTATTTATTTTTCAAAGGTGAGTGTTTCACAGCCTTTCTCTACTTCGTAGCCGTGAAACAGGAGCTACTGCATACCTTTGTGGTCTGTGCTTGCCCAAGAGATCAATAAGGGTTGGGTGGAAGATACTGCCATAGGCAATAACCCCGCCCTTTCGTTAGGACACATGTTTATATATTATTTCTATTATTTTTCCTTTTTACTGTACGTATTGTTTCCATTTTTTCATTGTTATAATAATTGTTTGTATTGTACATAGGTTTTTACTTTCCTTATCTATCCTCCTGAGACCTGAATGTGCTTTTAAAAGTACATAAGACAACTTCACTTCACACTACTATCTTCTCTCAAAAACCGTCGGGAATTTTTGAAAATTCCATGTACTTTTAAAATACGCCAGGTTTTAATCAGTACTTTCTGGAATACATGCCGAGGACTCAAGCGGTATCTGTCTTATGTACTTTTAAAGTAAATCCAGGTCTAAATCAGTACTTTCGGGAAAACATGGCCAGGTCTCAGGAGGCTATAATAAGGAAAGTATTGTATTCGTCGAAAATTTGACCTACCCAGTTTTTCACATTTCTGGACGAATCATAGCTTCAGGATACCAAAAAAGTTGTTTTCAGCCAATTGGTCCGTGCGTCTGTCTGTGTGTCTGTGTGTAAACAGGATATATCGAGAACAGTAAGAGCTAGAGACTTGAAATTTGGTATACAAATTAACTTTATACACCACACGAACCACGAAACTTTTGGTTGAAATCGGCCGCAAGATGCAGCCGCATGGCCGCAAATATTGGCCGCAACCGCCGCTTCTTTGAATTGGTTAAAGATACAAAAAAAGTTAGAGAACAACATTTTCTCGAATTAAAAAAATAATAGGGTTTACTCTGATCATTTTTTTGATACCTTGAACTTTTTGGAACCCAGTCCCAATTTACCGGTATTTTGGGGGGACCCGCTTGGACTAACTTTTTTATTATTCACCCTAGATGGGGGTTGCGACACATCAAATCCAATGATTTTGAGGTGCTGATTACGAATTAGGCACTGATTTTTAACTATCTGTTACCGTTGAGTCACCAGTGGCGGAATTCGACTCCTTTTTGGGGGATAAGGAAAGTCGTGTGATGTTTACACCAGATTTTTTTTATCTAATAAAGTGTTTAATAATAATAATATATTATAGGATATCATTGAAATCATATTATTTAATTACTCACTTAATATTATATTATTTTGTATTAGAATTTTTTTAGATTTCTATTCATAACTGTTGCTAACAAAAGATTAGAACATTACAAGTATTTACCTTCCTCTACCATGAGGGCGGATCCTCCACCGATAGTACTCTTGGCTTCTTCTAGGAACGCCTTGATGTCTCTCTCGTACAGTTTCCCCACGCTGGCTACGTACACCTGCAACACGAGTTATAATAATACTCTTCAGTGGACGGTAACCACCAGGCGAGATTAATGCTCAAAGCATTTTCTACGACGTAACCCTCGGAGTCTTATTATTATGTGGTCACAAACTCAAATTAATGAGGAAAAATTCATGCACTGAGTGGGATTCGAACATGCACGGATCCCTACGCTACCTGGATTACCAGAGTAGCGCCTTAACCACTTGACTACCAGTGCACAATAACAATATACCACCTAAATTATACCATATACCACTGAGCGCGCGATTAGCTCAGTGGTTAAGCACTCGCTTGCCATGCGGAAGGTCCCGGGTTCGAACCCCCGCGCCGACAAAAATTTGTATTCTTAATTTGGTTACAATTGTTTGTAAGGGATACCTTCCGGTGCGCTCGTGTTGACCCAGCACCTAAATGGGAAGTATTGTGTCACTTCTCGCCCATCAGAGGGGAGGCATACTACGGGATGGGCAGGCTACAACACAGACCACAAGCGTCTACAGTAGCTCCTGTTTCATGGCTACGAAATAAAAAAGGCTGTGAAACACTCATCTTTAAAAAAAAAAAAAAAAAAATCAAGAGAGAAGAAAATTGTAAATCTAGGGGATTTTTGAAAATGAAAATTATACATTAAACTTCCTCCCTTCATTCCTATACAGGAGTACCCTTATGTTCACCAGAAATTATTTCGACCCTGTTAGAAAAATTGAAAATATTTATTTTAAAAAAATGCCCTAAAGAGCGAGTTCGGCCCTCCGTTGAGGCCGCTTACATTCAATAACATGGTTAAATTAAAGCGATTTTTTTTATATGAATATAAAATGTTTAAAAATGGGAATAAGAATATTCGAGAAAAAAAAAAACAAATAGAGTGGATACAACGAGTATTTTTCTCTTCTATCGCGATCTGGCTGCATATATTTTCCATTTTCCGCCATTTTTAAACAAATAAAACAAATAATTACTTTTCCATCGCGATGGAAAAGAAAATATTTATTATTATTTTTTTTTTTTTTGTCTAAAAATGGCGGACATAGGAAAATATTTGCAGGCAGATCGCGATAGAAAAGGAAAATATTCGTTTTATTCAAGCGATTTTTTTATATATGAATAATGGAATAAAAAATTCGAAGAAAAAAAAACAAATAAAGTGAATAAAACGAATATTTTTCTCTTTTATCGCGATCTGGCTGCAAATATTTTTCACTGTCTGCCATTTTTAAGCAAAAAAAATTTATACCCATTTAAAAAAAAAAAAATATACTCATATAATTTTTTTTAAAATTTATAATCATACTCGTATTATATAGAGCACACGAATAGCTTAGTGGATAAGCACTCGCTTGCCATGCGGAAGGTCCCGGGTTCGAACCCCCGCGCCGACAAAAATTTGTATTAAAAACTTGGTTACAGTTGTTTGTAAGGGATACCTTCCGGTGTGCTCGTGTTGACCCAGCACCTAAATGGGAAGTATTTTGTCACTTCTCGCCCATCAGAGGGGAGGCATACTACGGGATGGGCAGGCTACAACACAGACCACAAGCGTCTACAGTAGCTCCTGTTTCATGGCTACAAAATAAAAAAGGCTGGGAAACACTCATCTTGAAAAAAAAATATACAAAAAAAATACGCTATTACTTTACGTGGTACCGGCACTACCCTAGGGCCTAGATAGACCCTAAAGGGTATAGGGATCCGTTGTGTTAGCACACTAATTAGTCCCGATTAAATTAGTGATGGAAAAAAAAATATACAGGGTGGTCCACAGGGATGCTAAGCCCCAACACATGCTGCATGAGTCATGCAGCATGACGCACCTTGCTCAGATCGGTGAAGACGCGTGTGTCCACGGCCTTGATCCAGTGCATGAGGTCGGTGAACACAGCCAGCTCCCGATGAATGGAGAGATGCTGGGGGAGACTCAGGAGGAGACTATCCGCTGCTGGGGGTTGTAATGTACCGCTGTCATTACCTGATGAATAGAATAATAATAATAAATGGCGTGGTGGTGGGCAATGCCATCGCTCAGATGGAAAAATCTGCAATCAGCCTCACAGGTCGAAAGTCTAAGGGTTGGGTGGAAGAGATTGCCATAGGCAATAACCCCAACTGATTCCAATTCAGCTTATTTGCTGAGGTTTCCAGCAATGAGTTTAAATCTAAAAAAATATTTTTTCTTTTAATTAAAAAAAAATACTAGTAATAATAGTAATAATAATAATAATGTCTACATGGTAGATACATAAATCTTGTTCATAATGAAAACATCAATAAAAATGAATCATTTAATTGGTTAAGAATTGGATACCTACACCCTGAAACAGAGGGATTTTATACAGCAATACAAGACAAGATAATAGTAACAAGAAATTATGAAAAGTATATTTTGAAAAAAGATATCATAGAATGTAGAAAATGTCAACAACAGGGCGAGACTGTAGAACACATCATGGGAGGATGTTCAGAACTGGCAAATAATAAATACCTAAGCCGCCATAACCAAGTCGCAAAAATAATTCACCAAAATTTGGCTTTAGAACATAAACTTGTGAAAAATACTATTCCCTTTTACAAATATTCACCAGAACAAGTATTAGAAAATGAAACGTCTATTTTATACTGGGATCAACCTATCCAAACAGATCGATCCATCACTTGCAATAGACCAGACATCATTATTCTTGACAAAATATCAAAAACAGCAAAAATCATTGACATCGCAGTACCACTCAGTCACAACATCCAAAAAACTGAAAATGAGAAAATTTCAAAATACCAAGAATTAAAAACTGAGATCTTAAAAATATGGAAATTGAAAGCTGTCACAATAATCCCTATAGTCATGTCCACCGAAGGAGTAGTTACCAAGAACTTCTTGAATTATCTTAAAATGATCAATGTTCATCATTCAAGAAGTGTCCTCATTCAGAAATCCATCATATTACAAACTTGTCAGCTAGTCAGAAGTTTCCTCAACACATAATTGATAAGACCTACTTGTGTAGGTCATATGATTTCAAAATTAACGAATAGGACTGAATTGTCCCTTCTAATGTATCAAATGTAAAAACAAAATAAATGTTCATGTAATAATAATAATAACACTTTAGTGTAAGGTAACCACCAGGCGATGTTCATGCTCAAAGCATTTTCTACCATCTAAACTTCAGAGTCTTATTATTATGTGGTCACAAACTCAAATTAGTGAGGAAAAATTCATGCACTAGGTGGGATTCGAACCAACGGATCCCTACGCTACCTGGATTACCAGACTAGCGCGTTAACCACTTGACCACCAGTGACTTACCTAGATGCACGAACAGGTTGTTGAGGTGACGCGATATAGTGTAGGAGAATTTCATTTTGAACTTTTCTAACCGTTTTCTTTGTTCCTGTGAAGCAAGAGAGTATAGAGAACAATAATAATAATAAATCATCCGGGGTTAAGTGGCAGAGAATGTGTAAGGCATTAACTTCTCCCCGGATTACAAAACAATTTATTGTAATTAAAAATTAATATTGATCATTATTATTTTTTTTTTTTTTTTTTTTGTACATATACTTCTAAGTTTTTTTTTTAATTTATTGTTATTAATTTTTTGTTGATGATTGTTTTGTAAAAAAAAATAAAGTGTAAATAAATAATTACATAAAATAAACAATTCGTTTTTTTTTTATGCAGAGGACCCATCCTAAGCCATTTTTATTTGGCTTATAAGATGAGTGTAAATTGTGTTACAAATTATGAATCGTTAATCAAATAAAAGCGCACGCAGAAGGTCCCGGTTCGATCCCTCAAGCCTCACAACCTCACAAGTCATGTGTCCAGGATTTGAATTCCAGAGCCAACAAAAAATTGTATTCTACATTTGGTTACACTTGTTTGTAAGGGATACCTTCCGGTGTACTCAGGTTGACCCAGCATCTACATGAGAAGTATTGTGTCACTTCTCGCCCATCAGAGGAGTGGCATACTAAGAAATGGGCAGGCTACAACACATAGGTACTACAAGCGTCTACAGTAGCTCCTGTTTCATGGCTACGAAATAAAAAAAGGCTACATTTTCTTGTTACTAAGATAAACTTTGTCCTTTTTTGATTCCTAGTCTATGCCTGGGGCATTTCCTGCCACTGGATGAGCCATTTCATTTTTTTTTTTTTTTTTTTCAACAAATACTTTAAATATTTATTTACATATTATTATAATCATCTTTTTCTCTTTCACAAAGTTTTAGTAGGGTCCTAAGTGCGTTAGCATGTGTTGGACCCTACCGTACAAAAAAGCCAAATTCGTATGGCATATTAAACATCGAGTAAAGTTGTGATGTAGTTAGAAAACAGTGAAATTTAAACTTTTTTTCCACTGTTTCTTTCTGCTTACGGGGGGGGGGGGCTTGTACACTTTACAGTCAAACCTGGATATAGGAAAACACAAGTAACGGAATTTTTCTCTTATATCCAGGTTCATTATATAAAGTTGTTATTTTCCCTTATAGAGAAGTAAATTTGATATGTAAAAATGTTCTCTTCTGACCAGGTTGACTGTATTAGTATTATTTTCACGCCAGACTCCGTGGCGTCACGTCCAGAGATCCTGAGTTCCATTCCCGGTTGGAGCAGACTTTTCGCACGGAAAATTATGTTTCCTCCAAACATGTGTGGCTGGCAATTCCGGCCCTACCCAGGCTGAGTGAGGTTAATGTGGGTAGCTGGTACGATTCCCAGCGAGTGGAGGGTAAAACCGTCCTGTCTACCTCAAGTCAGGACGTTAAAACCAAATAGAATCAATGGACATGAAAAGAGCCTAGACATTGCATCTGGGCGTCCATATAATCCTCTCACCACCGTGATTTAGGTATCAATACCTATCTCACGGACACGGAATTATTATTATTTTGAGGAAAAATGGACACCCGACTGTTCCCTGTGTGACGCCACTCCGTTACCTGCACGGCGGTGAGACGCAGCAGCGCCGGATGCAGACTGGCCAGCGCCTGCATGGCACTTTGCAGTGCGCGCGCCGCTTTCACTGCCTGCGCCAAGCCCTGCGCACTGGTCAGATCTGTCTCGAGCAGGGCGCGCTCACACGCTGGTGCAACGTCGATACTCGAGATGAGCGCCTCGAGTGACGTCATCAGACGCGTGTTGTTGCGATGCGCAGTGTGGATGCGCGAGTTCTTGCTTTCCATGGAGCTCATCGTGTTGCGAATGTGGACCAGGATGTCGTCGTACGCGTTCAGAACCTCTTCCACCTTCTCCACCTGGGAGGAGATGAGAAGAATCGTCAGCAGGGACAAAGTTATTGGGTGGAAGGGTTGGCTGGAAGAGATTGCCACAGGCAATAACCCCGCCCTTTAGGTAGGACATTATTGTTATTTTCTTTTTTATTTATTTATTTTGTCATTATTTTGTTTGTTTTTTCTTAATTTTATACTGTTACCATTGTACTCTCTCCTCCTAATAAAGCATAATATAATAATAATAATTTATCAGGCGCGGCCGGTGCTAGCGAGCTGCGGAACTGCTGCACCCCCAAACGAAAAAGAGAGGATTTTGTCTGAACTTGTACACAGTGAAAATCATCACTCATTTCTAGAATAATTAATGCATAACTATTATGATTAGCATGGTAAACAAACTTAACTCTTTCGATACTGAAAGAGAGACTCAATAAATCCCATTTTATCACCGGAATTTATCAATACTTATAAATACGAAAATCACTCATTTCATTTCTCCGTACTGGTATTTTTGATCATTAATTTGAGTTTCTGACCACATAATAATAAGACATTAACCTCGCCTGGGTTACCTTCCACTAAAGAGTGTTATTATTAAAAGGGCTCGTTAAGAGAGTTTTTTTTACATATGAATAAAACCTTATTAAATATAATTACCTCGACCAGGGACGTGGCTATCTGCCCCATGAGCTGCGTCACCTGCTCCTCACTGGCCAGAACACTCTGCACATTCTCGCCGTCCAGGATGTTCAGATCTTTCGACAGCATCTCCACGAAAGCCTCGGCATTGCTGATGGCGAACTCGCAGTCCTGCATCAGACCCACCAGATCGCTCTCTTCTTTCTCGGACAGAACCTGGGACATCGGGAGAATAGAATATAATATAATAATAATAAGCCCTTCGGCACCCCTTACGGAGCATGGGCCTCCTCCTTATGGAGGGCGTTTATTTATTTAATTTTATTGAAAGACATAATTACAATTATTCTAAAAGAAGAATATAATATGATAAATGCCCGCAGAACGTGTGTATATTGAAGAGCCGAGCTCTATTTACACAGATAATATTAATAATAAATCACCGACCTCAGTAGCTTGATCGATAAGGCGGCGGACCTGTAACTTGGAGGTCGGTGGTTCAAGTCCCGGTTTCTGCGTAGATTTAGTAAAGCAAGTTTGAGTAGTTGTGACATCACGAAAGTCATTAACACAAAAATAATAATAATAATATCGCCTTATTTCTACTACCCGATTAGGACTATTAAAGTCCCATTATTCCAGCAGTATACCCAAGACGCATTAGGTAAAAATCCCAAATGGGAGGATAACTTGTCTTGTCCCGGCTGGGTTTCGAACCCGCGTCCTCTGGAAACTCTGGATTCACAGAGCGCCGCCTTTACCACTGAGCTACCAGGACGGACTAACTTCTTATTACCTGATAGTCCTCACTGGTGTCATTCAAGTCCTGCACGATTTCCTCTCTCTCGTTCGTGCTGACGCCATCCTTGATCCAATCCAGAGGCATGTCCTTGAATTCAGGCTTCTCCCTGATTGGCTGGTTCATCGTCTCCTTCCATAGGTACAGTATGAATATCCTGACAAGAGTGGTTTTAAGCACACGATTAGCTGACTGGAGTTTTTAGAGTTTTTTTACATTCATCATAGGGTGGCGTCATCGTGAACGATGGTAGCTAGACAGTAGAGAAATGACTCAGCACTTCTACCACTGTCTTTACAAGGAGGCTAATAATTGACAAGGGCCCCCAGAACCAAGCCAATGCTGGTCTATTCCCTGTTTAATTTATTAAGATTAATTTCAACAAGGTCATTTTAATAGTATGAATATCCTGACAAGAGTGGATTTGAGCACACGATTAACTGAATGGTGGAGTTTTTTTTCATTAGGTTTAATTTAAATAAGGTCATTTTAATAGTATGAATATCCTGACAAGAGTGGTTTTGAGCACACGATTAGCTGACTGGTAAAGTTTTTTTTTCTTTAGTTTAATTTAAACAAGGTCATTTTAATAGTATGAATATCCTGACAAGAGTGGTTTTGAGCACACGATTAACACGTTCGTTACCAAGCCAATTTTTTCAAGTTTTACGTAGGGACCAGGCGGTAAAGTTGCTGTTGCATCCTGGGGACCAAATTTTGGTCCCCAGGTTTTTTTTTCGCATATTTGGCATCGTATTTGTACAAGAATCGATCCTATATCTGTTCTAATACTAACAACCTACCTCCAAAAGGCCATATATGGATGTCCGGTCCCTCGTTAAAATTTTGATAACAGCCACATGTGTGTTTTCGGTCCCTCGGAAAAACACGAAAACATCCACATATGGCCGTTCGGTAACGAACGTGTTAACTGACTGGTAGAGTTTTTTTTTTTTTTTTTTTTTTCTTCTCCTTTTCTTTAGTTTAATTTAAAAAAGGTCATTTTATAGTATGAATATTCTGACAAGAGTGGTTTCGAGCACACGATTTTTTTTATTCTTAAGTTTAATTTAAACAAGGTCATTGTAAAAATCTTTATGTAAAAAAAAAAAAAAATTAAATATAAAACACCATGTTTAGACTACTGGGATAACGGGACTTTTTAGTCCTAACCGGGTAGTATAAACAATTCTATTCTATTCTTGTTTACGACTGCTGGGATAATGGGACTTTTTAGGTCCCACTATACCAGCAGTATAACCAAATTAACCAAGTAGCATAAACAAGGTAATTCTATTCTATTCTTGTTTACGACTGCTGGTATAATGGGACTTTTTAGTCCTAACTGGGTAGGGTAGTATAAATACGGTAATTATATTCTATTCTTGATTACGACTGTACTGTATTGTATTACCTTCTCTCCTCAGCATTCACAGCGGACCATCGGTACACCTTGTCGAAGTGAATATCAAACTCGAGGTGGTACTTGCTCTTACTCTTGCAGTCCACACAGCGAAGTTCTGACAGAGGCCAGGTCCGCTTCTTCTTGAAAGAACCTGGATTTAATCAATGATCTGGGAATTAATAATAATAATAAATATAAAAGTAGTAGTCACCATTGCAGAGTGAGTTAGCGCGCTAGGCATTGCACGCATGGTGACCTGGGTTTAAATCCCAGCGGAGCAGGAATTTTTCTGCACTGTACTTGGATGTTCGGGGTCCACTCATACCTCGTGAGGAAAAATGAGTAATTACTTGTATGAGTAACGACCAGTGGCGACATTACCAGAGTAAAAAGAAATGAATATAATAGAATAATTCGAAACGTGAAGGAGGCTCTTAGTAATACTGCGCTACCCACAAAAATTGTGAAAAGGCCTTGTGCTTCACCACAAATAAAAATCATGAATAATAAATATATATAAAAAAATAATTATAAAAAAAATAAAGAAAATCAGGCACTGAACTACTTACTTTTTTCGGTCTTCTTGATCTGATGAATGTACACAGTACAAGGCGGCTCACTCGTGAGAGATATACAGAGGAAACTCGGTTTCTTCTTCTTCAGAGCTTTGTTCACATGGGCGAACACAATGAGTTTCTCGTCAAGGGCCGCAAAAATTTCTGTCTGCAGGGTGTGGCGAACAGTTGCCATGGTGATTTCACAAACTAAAAGTATCTGTGGAGAAAATTTGGTGGTGAGAACATGTGTGGTTGATTGACAAAAGGTAATAAAAACCCTATATGGCATGGATGTTCAGAACTATTACCTGCTGATGAGAGCAAATATGCTTGAAATAGCTGTCCAGTGTCCAGATATGTTCTGATATTTATGTACATCTAGTACAACTTCTCACTTTTCTGTTTATACTGATTAAAATAGAGAGGTTAGTTGATGACATGGATGATCAGAATATTCCTGCTACCTGAACGTTTTGGATACTTCAGTTGTTAAATATTTTAATTATGAGGTAATACATAAATTTTTATTGGGAAAATTAAATTACAGTATTAAATCCATCTGTACAATTTTAGAAGATATTGAGTGTAGAGATGAAATTAAAAATCATCCATCTAAACAGTAATCTATCTTAAAAATCACACAAAAAAGTCCTACAAGAAGGCATAAAATAAAATACTACAAATTTAAACAAAACATTCAAACAAAGGAAAAACAATATAAGAATGGATGTGTGGTTTTAGGAAACGGGCTGCTATTATTTTATTTTATTTTTAATTTGAAGTTATTATATTCACTTTTGTGAAATGACAATTACTCAAACTCACTTTACCAAATCTACACTTGAACCACCAACCTCCAGGTTACTAGTCTGCCACCTTATTGATCAAACTACTGAGTTTGGTGAAAAGATCTAATATCTAAATTAGGTAACAGTATATTTAAATTATATAAAAAAAGATACTTACCACAAAAATTTAATTCTAAGGTGAACAACACAAAAAAAAACTTCTTGAAACAGTCGCTTTTCAGTCCACCTTCTCCACTTTCAGAGCTCCGGTTGAATCCTGAACAGAAGCTGGGCTCTCAGAGGAGGCGGCACTGTCGACTAGCTTAGGACATGGACCACGTATGGGACAGGTGGGGCAAGTGATTCCAAACGGGAGACGGATTTCCCCTGGGGCCTCTGGGTTAGGACCTGGGGCTGTGTCGTTCCCCGCTGGGGCCTGAGGGTTGACAAAACTTTATAATTATAATAATAATAACACTATTTAGTGGAAGGTAAAGATGTGAGTTACTGCATCATTATGTTGATTTAAAGAGGTCATTTATTTTTTATTTAAGTTCTGTTGATTCAAATCTGTTCAAACAATTCTCTATTTTATTATACCCTTGAAATCCCCTTTTTAAGTGTCAATGTTTTGTTCAAATGATGCGATTTCTGAATGCATACTTGAACAAAATTTGATATTTAAAAGGTATATTTGGAAATTTTGAGAGTGAAATTGCTTACCAGAATGAGACTTTGGTGTCTACTCCTACTAACTTAACTATCAAGTAAATATAACGTAAAAAAACAGACAGCAAAATTACTTGCCTGATCTTCAATGGGATTCCAGAATCTCTGGATGTATGGACGCAAGAGTCTCCACAAGAACAAAAGAGCGGGGATGATGAAGCAAGGAACACACACCATTCCTTACTGAAAGATTGAAAGGACATAAAAAGATATTGAACATCATTGGTATTGTTATTAAGGAATATGGTAGCGCTCTTCCAAGCTAAGTCAAAAATTAAGAAGACCTAACCAAGAAATATTATACACCAAACACCACATCACAAAGTGCAATTCTACACTTGTATCTGATGAATAACCACAAACTATAAAGAAAAACAGACAGGCAGTATGCTTTAGACTGATTTTTTACTTTCCTTGCCCTATAGAAAGGAAAGTAATGGAATCTGTGTCACTGTAATGGGAAGTATTGTGTCACTTCTTGCCCATCAGAGGGTAGGCATACTACGGGATGAGGAGGCTGTAACACAGACCACAGGGGTCTACAATAGCTCCTGTTTCATAGCTACAAAATAAAAAAGGCTGTGAAACACTCATCTTTTTTTTTTAAATACTTATAGTAGTTTTTTTTAGATTTTAAAACATGATTACATTTAAGAATTCAGACTTTCCTTCAAATTAGGCTATGGTGTACTGTAATGAGTTAAAATAATGAATTGAGGGAGGGTCTGGCTTGTCTTAAATTTAATCCTGTTTTATAATTTATTAATCTCTTGGATTGTCACAGACAGTAAGTAACATTATGTGAACAATTTAATTCCCCAGCCAACAACCAGATTCTTCTACTATGTGTTTATGCTGGTTAAAAGTGGAGAGAGTAATACTTACCAAGTTACTGAGAAGAAAACAGGTGGCTGTATAAGACTAATGAATTGTTCCTACTGTTCCCAATGACCAGTTGGCTGGTAGGCATCAAACTCAATACTCTACTCTGTGGAAACGAATGAGTAGATGACAATAAAATGGATATCTTTCCTGTTACAGAAGTAGAGAGGATGAGAAATGAACTTTATAGTACCTATTATAATAGAGGATGAAAAAAATTAGTGATAAAGATAAGATAATGATAATCAACAAATCCTGACACTGGTAAAAGGTTTGATTTGACTCATTTGATAAGAAATTAAAAATGCCCCATGAAAAAATTGAGTTTTTTGTGTTCAACTTATTTAGTCGATGAATTTCAATATGGATTTGCATTAATGGATTTCTAGGGAATCTAGGGTTTTTCTAAACAAGAATTTCCGCAATCAAGTTCGCCGGGAGGCGAGCGCTCGTCAACGCGTCAGCCGGACTAGTTTACGATTATGTATTTTGTTTTTTTTTAATATATTACACAACTTTCTATTACCTAAATTCAAATGGAAAAAAACATTACGCCCATTATCAAGGCCACCATTGAATTTATGTACTACAGAAAACCTATGAGGAAGAAAAGCCCGAATTTTGAAACAGGATTTGTTAATCTTAACCCGCAATCAGTACGGTTGTGAGAGATTTCTCTCACAACCGTATACGTTATCGTGTACTGGATACGTTACAAAATCAAACCGTACTGATCCCGGGTTAAGGGTATTTTTTCTTTTGAAAAAAAATAAATTTCCAGGTTCAGTATTTCCAAATATTTCCATTTTATTCCAAGGTCAACTTCACCACATTCGTGAAAGAAAAATGCGTTTCGGTACTTTTAGAGATAAAAAATGAACTTAACTCACTTAACCTATAAAAGAACTGGAAGCAAGAATTTTCTACTTCCATTTTGGTTAACCAAACTGGAAGAAGGAAAAGGAAAAATTTCCTCCTCCAAAAGAAAAATGACTTGCTTCCAGTTTGGTTCATGTTATTCTCGTTGCATCCACTTTGGTTAGAAAGAAAAATACGGCTTTATTGGACACTATCCCTTAACTTTCACCTTGACAACAACAGAACTGTAGAAATCAAATCCGAGCCGGGATTTGAAGCTGTATATTACTTCTGTGGCGAGCGGAGCTGACGCTAGCCTTCTTGACGGAAAATCTTATTTTAAAATACCTATCGGTCTACTGTTTCATAATACGGCCCTAAGTCATCCCAGCTGAGACTAATTTCAAATTTTCATAGTTCATTAGTAGTCTGTCCCAGTAACTCAGTGGTCAAGGCGACGATCTGGTAATGCAGAGGTCGCGGGTTCGAACTCCAGTCGGTACATAACAATTATTCTCCCTTTTGGGATTTTGACCACATAATAATATTTTTACTTTCCTTATCCTATAATAAGGAAAGTATTGTATTCGTCGAAAATTTGACCTACCCAGCTTTTCACATTTCTGGACGAATCATAGCCTCAGGATACCAAAAAAGTGGTTTTCAGCCATTGGTCCGTGCGTCTGTCTGTGTGTCTGTCTGTGTGTCTGTCTGTGTGTCTGTGTGTCTGTGTGTGAACAGGATATCTCAAGAACGGTAAGAGCTAGAGACTTGAAATTTGGTATGGTAATTAATTTTATACACCAGACGAACCATGAAACTTTTGGTTGAAATCGACCGCATTCTGCGGCCGCAGGGCCGCAAATATTGGCCGCAAGCACCGCTTCTTTGAATTGGTTAAAGATACAAAAAAAGTTCGAGAACAACATTTTCTCAGATTAAAAAAATAATAGGGGTTCACTCTGATCATTTTTTTGATATCTTTAACTTTTTGGAAACCGGCCCCAATTTACCGGTATTGTAGGGGGACCCGATTGGACTAACTTTTTTATTATTCATCCTAGATGGGGGTTGTGACATATCAAATTAAATGATTTTGAAGTGCTGATCACGAATTTGGCATTGATTTTTAGTTATCTGTTACCGTTCAGTCACCAGTGGCGGAATTCGACTCCTTTTTGGGAGATAAGGAAAGTCGTGTGATGTTTACACCAGATTTTTTAATAATACAGCTGGAATATTGGGACTCATTAGTCCACATCGGTCAGTATAAATAAGGCGATATCTGAGCGCACGGCAGTGCGCCAGGCCAAGTTCCAGCAAGCACGGCAGAGTATCTTTACACGAACCGATTCACCCGGTTTTTCACACCCTCATATCTTCGGTTCAATTGATCATAGAGATATGAAATTTGGAACAGAGATTGTCCTAATATCATTAAAAAGACATTGAAAAAACTTTCAGAGGAATGTAATTTTGAAATTTACGATTTTGATACTGACTGACTGACAGATCATCAAAATTATGAGGCACTTCCCGACTACCTAGAAAGCTGAAATTTTGCATGATTGTAGGGTTTATTGTAAAAGTACAGGGAAAAATCTGAAAACCGGAATTTTTTCACTTATCATGGTGTAAAACGGTGTCGTTTTAGGGAGAAAATATATAATCGATTATTGATCTAAATTATGAAGCACTTCCCGACTACCTAAAAAGCTGAAATTTTGCATGATGGTAGGGTTTATTGTAAAAGTACAGGGAAAAATCTGAAAAAGTTCTAAAAACTGTTAAAAGGTGTCGTTTTAGGGAGGAACTATACTATATTATGTGTATAAATTATGAGGCACTTCCCTATTACCTAAAAAGCTGAAATTTTGTATACTGGTAGGGTTTATTGTAAAAGTACTGGGAAAAATCTGAAAACATGAACTTTCGCACTTATCATGCTGTTAAACGGTGTCGTTTTACGGAGGATATATATAATCGATTATGGATCTAAATTATGAGGCACTTCCCTACTACCTAGAAAGCTGAAATTTTGCATGATGGTAGGGTTTATTGTAAAAGTACAGGGAAAAATCTGAAAACCGGAACTTTCGCACTTATCATGCTGTTAAACTGTGTTATTTTAGGGAGGAAGTATACTCGATTATGCATATAAATTATGAGGCACTACCCTACTACCTACAAAGCTGAAATTTAGTATGGTGCTAGGGTTCATTGTAAAAGTATAGGAAAAAATCTGAAAACCGGCACTTTCGCACTATTTCTGCTGTCAATCGGTGTCGTTTTAGGGAGCATATTAAAGTGAATAATCTTGAAATTTTTAATAAAAAATAATGAAACGTGCTAGGAAACGAACCATTTACAAAAAGTAATGATATCCCACAAAAAACTACCGTTAAAAAAAGGGCCAAGTTCTAGAACAGAACTATCCAAAAAGGTTTCGCCAATGAATGCAGTGATATCTTGTTTGCGGCCAAGTTATCTTGGTACTAAACTATTTCTTTTATTAAACCCCGTTTTCTGAGTTCCTCATTTGGTATGTTTTTAAACGCAAAATATCCTCTAACTTGGCCAGTTTTATGACATCGGTTGTATTGAATATTACGACTATATGTATAGGTACAGAATAACAATATAACCATCACAAGGAGCGACACTGGCCAAGTTAGAGGATAGATTGCAGTTAAAAACATACCAAATGAGGAACTCAGAAAACGGGGTTTAATAAAAGAAATAGTTTAGTACCAAGATAACTTGGCCGCAAACAAGATATCACTGCATTCATTGGCGAAACCTTTTTGGATAGTTCTGTTCTAGAACTTGGCCCTTTTTTTAACGGTAGTTTTTTGTGGGATCATATATTATTATTCATACTTTTATTAGATCGATAAGGCGAAGCGGCGGACTAGTAACCTGGAGGTCGGTGGTTCAAGTCCCGGTTATAGCGTAGATTTAGTGATGCGAGTTTGAGTATTTGTGATATCACAAAAGTGATTAACACAAATATGATAACTTATTTCTGTTTTCCTTTATTTAAGTTGTCAGCCACTGGACTACTTACTCTTCTCAGTCTTCTTGATCTGATGAATGTACACAGTAGATATCACGTAATATAACGTGTTGGGCTTACTGCTGAAATAATGGGACCTACTTATAAGTATAAGTCCTCGTCGGGCAGTACACATGAGCGGATTTTCTGATCAAAGTGTTGCCGAATGTTGTGGGATTGTAAAGCGCTAGAGCACGCGCTTAGCTCAGTGGTTAAGCACTCGCTTGCCATGCGGAAGGTCCCGTGTTCAATCCTCCAAGCCGAAAAAAAAATTGTTATCAAAATTTGGTTACATTTGGTTGTCAAGGAGTTAACGCGCTAGTCTGGTAATCCAGGTAGCGTAGGGATCCGTTGGTTCGAATCCCACCCAGTGCACTAATTTTTCCTCATTAATTTGAGTTTGTGATCACATAAGAATAAGACTCTGAGGGTTAGGTAATTGAAAATGCTTTGAGCATTAACCTCGCCTGGTGGTTACCTTCCACTAAAGAGTATTATTATTGTAAAGGATACCATTCGATGCGCTTGTGTTGACCCAGCACCTATAAATGGGAAGTATTGTGTCACTTCTCGCCCATCAGAGGGGAGCCATACCACGGGATAGGCAGGGTACAACACAGACCACAAAGGTCTACAGTAGCTCCTATTTCATAGTTACGAAATGAAAACGGCTGTGAAACAGTCATCTTTTTTTTCTTTTAACAAAAAAAAAACAAGACTTTGACCTCGGGATGTACATTTTAGTTCACATTAATCGATGCGTGTTTAAAAATTTAGACCCCAGAAACTTAATGTTAATAAGGTCACAGAGAGAAAGAGTAGAGAGGTGGAGCTAGATAACAGGTTACAGTTCTTAGAAGCCATTACATGCGAGAGTCCGAGGGTGGGGTAAAGTTCATCAGTGACCTTTCACACCACTGATTGGAGGTATCAACTCGCCACTCATTTGGGCGAAATTAATAGACAAATTCTATATCACAAGTTATTGCTAAGCGTCGGTTTTCCCTATCTTACACAGTACGCCCTAATAGACGATTTTGTAATACCTCTGTGCCGCTAAGTTACGGATTGCGTACTATGGTAGATGGGAAAACCTATGCTAAACAATTACTTAGGGCGGAATTAATAGACGTTTTTGTAATAGCTCTTTCGCGCTAAGTCACGGATTGCGTACTGTGTAAGATAGGGAAAACCGACGCTTAGCAATGACTTGTGGTATAGAATTTGTCTATTAATTTCGCGCTTAATTTATCAATTTTGTCTATTGATTTCGCCTTAAGAGTAGGTACCTATACCTAGGTTGCTGTTGTTGTTGCTGTGACCAGCTTGTCTACTCAAGAGCCAACTCAAGAGAGGATGTTGGCTCGTTCCGAACTTCATATTACTTCCAATAAATTTCTAATATTAGAAATCGGAATTATTGTGTTCGTTTCTCTTTTTTATATTCCTATGATTAATTTTTTTTTTTCCCTCCTATTTTAATCTTGACATATTATGTATTTCGTTTGTCTGTAGAAGAAAGAAAAAAATCTTATCTTATATTTTGTTAATATTGTAAATTGGTTATGTACCGTAAAATATACAATACCTAACGGTATTTATTACTTATTATTATTATTATTATATAAAAAAATATTTTTTTGCTCCGATTTTTAATATTTCTGGACGTTTCATAACCTCTTAATCAACTTTGGTTTTGTGTCTGTCTGAATCCCTGAATCTCTGTTTCACCCGTCACACAACGCACTCTGATTGGTTAATTTGAACATTGGGTGCCTTGTGTGACGATTGAAATGGAGATTCGGAGATTTTGAGAGTGGAGAGTGTTTCTGAAACGGGTCACTGTGCCTCGTTTTAGAAACGCTCTCCACTCTCAAAATTCCCGAATCTCCATTTCAACCGTCACACAACGCACTCTGATTGGTTACTGCGTTTAAATCAACCAATCAGAGCGTGTTCTGTGACGGTTGGAGGTAGAAAAAGCGCCCTCTATGCTGGCACCATTACCTCTCTGTATCTCAAGGGCAATACGTTGATACAGGCCCTCTGATGACCCGTATATATACGAGAAATGTTCACAAGGACTGAAAAGCTCACTTTCAAAAGGTCAAGGAAACTTATTTATTATGACTGATAGCAACTCCGCATTTACCTTTGGAGGTACCCACTCATATTCACTGCCGAAAAAAAAAAAACAAATGTCATTCTCTTGCTGAATCTTCAATATTAAGTGTCTAACTTTCCACCAGAAGTCCCTCTTTAATTTTTTCTGTGTTTATATTTTTGAATTTTCTTTTATATTCTGTTTTAGAAGTGATTAATTGAAAATGGCATCTCTCAGATTAGTGATGTGCTTCGGGCTGATCATGCTTTTCGCTTTTGTAGCGGTAAGATGATTTTTACTACAGATAAATTTCTCACCAAGCCAGTTTCTTAGAAATCGAAAGTATTGTGGTCGTTTTTATATAAAAAAATATTTTTTGCTCCGATTTTATTTTTTTTAACTGCGAGGTCATATCACGACGGGGATGTTATACCCTCCATTCGCTGGAAAATCACAAACGAGCTACTCAGATTATACTCAACCAGTCTGGATGGGGCCGGGAATAGCCAGCATCACGGGGGTTTGAATTTGAATGGTCACTCATCCAAGTCCTAGCATCGCTGGACGTTGCTTAACTTCAATGGCTGAATGAGAACTGGTGTAGTCAACGTGCCATCGACGCTGGCTCGGTGAGATGGTTGACTTATTCAGTTTCGTGAGGTTTTTAGTGACTGATAGGTTTTATCGACGCCCAGATCTTTAAAGTCAAACTAAATTTAAGATAAGCCAATTAGAAAGAAAGCACAAGAAAGCCCGACCTGAGGGAAAATCTAGCTTATCTAGTTAATATTTGTATACTTGATCCATACCACTGACATGTGGTAGAGTTCCAAGCATACAGGCTGCATTGCCGCGTTGAATTCCTATGGATATTCTCTGCAACAAGAATTCTTTGGCGCTTTTAGTACCAGCGGCACGGATCAAATTATCGCCCATCTATCTTATTTATCTATCTTATTTTCAGCTGACCACCGCCGACGTTGCCAGCACCCCCGAGAGCAAGAACTTCCTGGAACCCATCGACGCCCAGAAGCTCAAGGAGTCTATGCTGGATCTCCTCCACAAGTTCAACGAGACTGCCTCCAAACTTTACGAAGGTCCGTACTGAAGTACTCTCAGACACACTTTGGTTACAGTTGTTTGTAAGGGATACCTTCCGGTGCGCTCGTGTTGACCCAGCACCTGTTTGTTTGTAATGTGTTAACAATACGTTGTGTTGAAATACAATAAAATCTAACATCACACCTAATTGGGAAGTATTGTGTCACTTCTCGCTCATCAGAGGGGAGGCATACTACGGGATGGGTAGGCTACAACACAGACCACAAATGAAAACGGCTGTGAAACACTCATCTTTAAATAAAAAAAAGGCACAACGAGGACCCTGGCCTATACCCTCGACCCTGGTACCTACAGCTTGATACAAACAATTTTCGGAACTCCGTTGCGTCCACTTACATTCAATGGAGTCTCGAAAATCGTCTATATCAAGCTGTAGGTACCAGGGTTTGGGGTCGAGGGTCTAGGCCTCTAGGGTGTAGATCTACTCCTTTTTTATCATATTTGTGTTAATCACTTTCGTGATGTCACAACTACTCAAACTCGCTTTACTAAATCTACGCAGAAACTGGGACTTGAACCACCGACCTCCAGGTTACAAGTCCGCCCGCCGCCTTATCGATCAAGCTACTGAGGTCGATTTTACTACTACTACTACTCATGACATAATATTACCTAACTTAAAAACAAAAGGAACTACAGGCAATTAGCCACCTATGTTATCACTTCTTTATCATTCTAGATAACGTTTTCAAATGCTCGTATATTCGTACAATGAATGTAGAAAATATCAAAACCTCAGTTTAAAATTTCAATGCAATCAATCAGCTTTTCTGTTCAAAAATGACACTGCACTGGTAGTCAAGTGGTTAACGCGCTAGTCTGGTAATCCAGGTAGCGTAGGTATCCGTTGGTTTGAATCCCACCCAGTGCATGAATTTTTCCTCATTAATTTGAGTTTGTGACTACATAATAATAAGACTCTGAGGGTTAGGTGGTAGAAAATGCTTTGAGCATTAACCTCGCCTGGTGGTTACCTTCCACTAAAGAGTATTATTATTATGTATATTAGAATATCTAAAATAATTCGAATTCTTTTTTTATATCTAATAACACTTTTAGGGGCCAAGTAATTTGAGATGTCCAACTTTACTTTGGTGGGACACCCTGTCTTTTAATATCTAATAAAACTCGATTTCACTTTTTTCCTTCTTCTTCTTTTTTTTTTTAACTCTGTCAGGGACCAAGTAATTTGAGGTATCGAACTTTTTTGGGACACTGTATTTCATTATATTTTTTGTTTGTTTTTTATTTTATTTTAAGTAAAATACTCTGTTGTGTTACAGGCCTGAGTGCAAACACCAAGGAGCATGTGGCAGAGGCCACTAAGAAGCTCCAAGAGACTGTTGGTGAACTCAAGACTCAGTTCGGCTCGAAAAAAGAAGCCACGCCTTGAATTGCCACCTTTAGCCCCACCCCTTACCTCCTTTACCGCCCACATCGTGTGTAGAGACCCCCTGACCCGCCCCTGAAAAATTACAGATCGAAGACACTGAATCAAGGTCTTTCGCTCGACGATTTTGTATTTCTGTAGCTCTAATAATGATTACAGAACAACTTGTCCTATATAGTTACAGTCCCATATAGTTACCTGTAAATACAGTCGAGCCTGAATATAGGAGAATAATTCAAGAGACAGGATTTTTTATTTTCTATCAGGTACTTATAAGGTATAGAAAATAAATATAAGCACTGTAGTTTCTGGAAGGCGTTCTCCCGCAAAACGACCGGTTCGCTTGATATCGTCCTCGGTCGGTTTTTCGAGATTTATTTATTTATTTATTTACACTTTATTAGGTAATAGGACATATACAATACAAAAAATTACAAATGAAAATACACTATACAATATAACAGAAGAAAAAAATAAAGAAAAAATAAATAAATATATACATAATATATGTCCTAACTAAAAAGGGCGGGGTTATTGCCTTAGGCAATCTCTTCCACCCAACCCTATTGATTGAGCTAATAACATTGCTGGCTTCTCTTACATCCAAGTGTCTCTTATAAAGAGGTTATTTTCCCTAAGAGGAGGTAAATTTGACCTGGATATCGTTCTCTCATGGCCAGATTTCTCTTGTTTCCACGTTTGACTGTATAATCAGTGGTTAAAGCATTGATTGCTGACCCAGAGGTTGTGGGTTCGAATCCCGGACGGAGCGGAAAATTCTGGCCGAAAATTCTGTTCTGGCTTTCGGACACATTTATCTCTCATCCCTTTAAAAATTCTCATGAATCGTTTCATGAATTCAGAAATTCCAAAAAAATATTTTTAAATTTCCACTGTGTGACGTAAAATTTAACAATGTTCCTGGGTTCGGAGAAAAAAATACCATTGAAATCCATACGATGATTTCTTTCGATAGCCAATCAAGAAATATGTGCAAGTGGTCCATTTTCCTTTTTCTGAGACGAATGAATGAAATGAATTTTAAATAAATATCTTGAATTAAAAGAAATGCCCTTCATTTTTACCAATATCCACATGAGTACCAAACTTTTCTTTTCTTTTTTTTAATGTTGCTTTCAATGCATGATCATGATCATATCACGGTATGTATCACGACCACAGTGAAAAATCTTGCATTGCCCCTAAGTATGGAAAAACTTAGTGGTTAAGAGCATTTGTTACTGACCAGGAGGTTTTTCCGTTTCCGGAATGGCATGGATGCAAAAGATAAAGTGACTTGAAGGAATGCGACAGGGGTTTTGTATTCCTTTCAAAAAATAAAATACAAAAAAGACGATAACTTTTGACTTATCGTAAAGAATTAGTCATAAGGAATTTAAAAAAAAAAAAAAAAAAAAAGATGAGTGTTTCACAGCTTTATTATTTCGTTCCATATACATACCTGACAAGGTTTATTTATTTAATTAGTTAGTTAGTTAGTTAGTTAGTTGATGTCACGGAAAGTCAATTAATGCTAATGAGATCCGAATAGCTAAGGAAATTTATCCAATTATATTTTTCTATATTCTGTTATACCTTATACTCCACAAACATGCGAGCTCGGTTGTTTTTCTGTTTTGTCACTCTATCATTTTTACTTTCCTTATCTTATAGAAAGGAAAGTAATAGAATCACGCAAAATTTTAGGTGTCAGTTTTCAGTGCCAAAAAAGTTTCAGGGTCCCCAGAGCCTTCATTCAATGTTTCAGCATTTGGTCCGTGTGTAAGCAGGCGGCCACAACGAGAACCCTGATGGCCTATACTCTAGACCAGGGGTCTTCAACCTGTGTCCCGCGGGCCACTTGTGCCCGCCGAGTCATTTTTGGTGGCCCGCGAGCTCATTCATGCTATTTCCTATTTCTTCCAGCACTAGCCGGCCAAGATTTTTTTTGACATTTTCATGTCTTTGCTCTGGCACATAACCAAAATTATGTGACGAAATTATGTAACGAAATTATGTAACGATATTATGTAACGATATTATGTAACGAAATTATGTAACGATATTATGTAACGATATTATGTAACGAAATTATGTAACGAAATTATGTAACGATATTATGTAACGATATTATCTAACGATATTATGTAACGAAATTATGTAACGAAATTATGTAACGAAATATTGAATTGTAAAGGGAGAGAAGAGGGAAAGTGTGTGTCATGCGCACAATGGCGAAGTATTGAATTGTAGAGGGAGAGAAGAGAGAAGGTATGTGTCATGCGCACAATACGAAATTTGGTCAGTTGGGTTTTGGACCTTGAATAGTAAAGATGAAAATGTCCCAATGGTTGCAGACTCGTATGCAAGCGTTTTTGACATTTTCACGTCTTTGCTCTGGCACATAACCAAAATTATGTGACGAAATTATGTAACGAAATTATGTAACGATATTATGTAACGATATTATGTAACGATATTTTAGAAGATCTAATAAATTATACCAAACAAATAAATTAGACCAAAGAAAAGGTGGAAATATATTGAAAAGTGTCTACTAATTAAAAAAAAAGCAGAAAACTGGAAGAAATATACATATAACTTTCAAGTGTAGGTATTTTAATGTGGGTTTTTGAATTATTTGTTTTGTTATGCAAAAGTTACGAGTAGTGACAAATCCGCCGGGATTCGAACCAGGGTCTCCCACCTACAAGACTAGTGCATTGACCAACACTCAGCCATGGGAGCACCCCCCTCTTAAATTATGATTCTAATAGTGGCCCGCGGATTTCTTTTCTGGAAAAGAAATAAGGCCCAGAGTCTGAAAAAGGTTGAAGACCTCTGCTCTAGACCCTAGACCCTAGACCCCAGACCCTAGACCCTGGTGCCTACAGCTTGATAAAGACAATGTTCGAGATTCAGTTGAGGCCGCTTACATTAAATAACTTGATTAGATGATTTAATGTGGTACTGGCTCTACCCCAGGGTCCAGGGTTTAGGCCTGCGTTTGTTCGAGCACTAGTGTGTCTGTGAACAAGATATCTCAAGAACGGTAAAAGTTAGAGTCATGAAATATAGTATGTAAAGAGACGATGCGACACGAAAATTTCTTTTGAAATCGGTGCTGCCATCGCCAGCGGTGGCCTTTCGACCGCCTTTTGGTGGAGTTTGGTGGTTCTGGCTAAACGAAAATAATAGAAAATGAAAATAATAAAACAAAAGCTAGTTCCAACAGCATTCTCTTCCTTTAATCTATTCAGTTAATTACCTATAATATCTATTCCGGCCTCTTGTCTTCTTTTATGTATTTTTTTTGTGGAAGGAGACAAGAGCAATACTAAGCTGGTAGCGCATACAAAAGTCTGTCAGAATGACTGATGATAGTCATAATTGATCTAGTTATTGACTATTAGAGAGATCTGTTAAGCTCTAGGGTAGATAAATAGGCACTCGTGGGTATATTAAAGAAGCGATACAGCCACATTTTATTTACACATACAAGTGTACTCAAAAGGTACACATACAAGTGTACCTTTTGAGTTTGTTTCTGTATTTTAAAAAAAAAAACCTTTTTGTCTGGGTAGAGTTACTTAAAAACAAAAATATTTTGTCATTAAGATCCTATTTTTTATTATAAATTTTGAACTATCTATTTATTTGTCTTCTTCTTGCACTTTTCTTTTTTCCCAAATCTACTTGGGTTCGGCATTGTTCAACCTCATGGTTTCTTTAGTTGATTTTCGCACATTTCAAGAAAATCGATTGATTGCTTTTGGAGGAGATAAAAATAATTTAGTAAACAATCTCAGAATATATTAGCAAATTAATGGAAAGTCAAACTTGTATGATTGCCAAGAGCCTCCGTGGCCTAACGGTTGTCACTACTGCCCGTAGTCCAGAGATCCTGAGTTCGATTCCCGGTTGGAGCGGACTTTTGGCACAGAAAATTCTGTTCCCTCTGAACACGTGAGGCTGACAATTCCGGCCTTACCCAGGCTGGGTGAGGTTAATTTGGGTAGCTGGTACGATTCCCAGCGAATAGAGGGTAACACCCCCGTCCTGATTAGGACGTTAAAACCAAATAGAATCGTAATACTGTTCTGTATCCTGTTCGTTGTGGTTTTGTAACTTACAAGTGTAGGACATATGTCATTGTGGCCTAATTAGTACCTAGCACATCTCGTGCCAAAGGTATTTCTCTGTGTTTCGCCTGAGGCCCAAATTTCTCCCGATGTCAGGCGTTTACTGACTGACGGGGCCGTATGAGATATTCGAAAATCTTAAGTTTTCAATATATTTCAATGATCTAAATTGCAAAAAATCCCAATAGGCCCCAGAATTTAAACAATATACTAAAATCTATTGTAGTGTCAGTTGCAAGAGCCTGACACTGATCAAAAGTGAGCAACAACGTGTCAAGCCTTTTCAACTGACAGTCACTTTTTTGGAAAACTGGCTGTCAGGCCTTTTTAACTGACGTGGCACGAGATGTGCTAGGTTATAATTGCGTCACAATGAGGATGTTAGCTTAACAAGTGTTCAGCATACCATATGCTTAACACTTGTGCAGCATACCATATGCTTAACACTTGTGCAGCATACCATATGCTTAACACTTGTGCAGCATACCATATGCTTAACACTTGTGCAGCATACCATATGCTTAACACTTGTGCAGCATATGGTATGTATGCTGAACAAGTAAATATCATGTTAGGTATGTGTAATATTACATAAAAAATAATACATATTATTATACCTAACTTTACTTTGGATTTCCAATTAATTCCCCAGCAAACATTTTTTTCTTTTTACTGTACTTATCCTAAAATAAGGAAAGTATTTTCCTTTGGTGATCCTGTTTGCGGGTCGGAGATCCTAATCCTGTCGGTGACGCAGGCTTGTGAAATGTTTGCTAGAGAATAGAATAGAATAGAATAGAAATTACCTTGTTTATACTACCGAGGTGAGACTAAAAAGTCCCTTTATTCCAGCAGTCTAAACTGCAGTCTAGAGGAGTGATGATGTCTATCCAACTTTGGTTGAAAAGTTGGTTCGTTCTGGAGCATATATTTTTATGTGCGATCAACTTTCATGAGAACTGTGGCATTTTCTTTTTTAACCACCAACCCTTGGAAAGCAAGTCTGCCAGGCTTGGCTAATCCATTTTTCGTTTGTAGGTCTATTGAGACTCCTGGTCTTCTTCCTGTTTGACATCAGTTTTGAAGTTGCGCCCAGCTTCACCTCTGATTAGGTTTTTGAAAAATTTAAAAGCTCATTATTCTCAGCCTAACTTAGCAGTAATAAAAAATAAGGCATTCCATTTAAAATTCGCGAGAAAAATATGGCCTAAAAGCCGGAAGGGGCCGACCGGACCGCATAATAAGTATGACCACAGGACAGGCTATAGGGCACTTTCTATCATTGTGGCCGAATTATGAAAAAGTATCATGTCCGTGTGGCTCTCGGCTAAGAATAAGACCACGGGTTGTTCCCCCTGTCGTAAAAGGCGACTAACAGGAACATCTCTCAGAAGCTGTTGAAAAGCTTCATAAAAGAGATTTATAAAACTCTCAGGAGCTGCTGGAAGGAGGTTAGAATGGCTGCTCAAAGCCGTAGAGCCACTTTCCAGTAAAAAAAAGCACCAAAAAGAAGCCTCGTTCAGAAGAAACCACTTCAAAGCATCAGGGTGAGAAGCTAATGGAGCAGAAGAGGCAGAAGATGCCAACAACCTCAACTATACTCTCTTGTAGAGATAGTTCAGAGGTGGCATTCGAAACCCCAACTGCTTCTCAAAGCTTTATAAACACCCTAAAATCTTTGAAAGTGGGAGTAATTCTGAAGAAGTTCCCAAATGAGTCCCGGCCACATTTTTTTTTTTTTTTTTTTTTTCGCCCAAAAGAGCAAATGAAATGCTCTGTCTGAGCAAAGAGGAATCCTTACTGGCTTTCAACAGGCCACTGTAGCCTCAACTACCGTCTGAACAAATGGACATTGCTCAAGACCTAAAATGCAGTCTCTGTAAAGAGGCCCCAGAGACAGCAAAACACATTCTCTGTGAATGTGGAGCAGCCTCACACGCTCGACTGAAACACTTCTCAAGGCTGATTCTAACACCTAAAGAAGTTACCGAAATCAGTCCTAAAAGAATCTTAAGCTACATTAATAGCTTTGATCTCTTTTAGAGTTACAGGGGCATGTCACAAAAGATCTATTTAAGGTCGCAGTGACAAAGAGCTTTCGTAGCCGATAGCCCTACTTATACCAATACCAATTATTCAATCTTAGTGGGCAGGTGGGCACTATCCCTTAACCCTAGCACTCCCAAGGGGGGGCACAAAGTACCCACACCTAGAAAAAATGCTCGTAACTTTGATAATACAATACCAATTTGGCTGAAATTTCATGTAATTGTCAGAAATATTGTTTTTCATATTCTAGTGTAGTTTTTTTTTCAAACGACAACGTGATTTTTTTCAATGTTTCTCAGAATTGTCCGACCAAATCGCTCCGGCCGGGATTCGAACCCGCAATTCCGCTCCGGCCGGGATTCGAACCCGCAACCTACGAGTGAGTAGTCAAGCATGCTAACCACTAGACCACGGAGGTTGGCTCAAACAATTTACTTACTACAGAGAAATTTACTCAAAGTTTAGAAATAAGTAAATAAGAAGTGTAAAAACCTGATTTCATTTGTTCAGAATTGATATATTAGGAAAAGCCGTTAAATTGGCCTCAAATTAAGAAATTAGTAAAAGAGAAGTGTAAAAACCTGATTTTATTTTTTCATTATTCATAAATAAAGAGAAACAATTGAAACTTTTAAATAAATCAAGATTTTTCTTTATTTTTCTATGTGGGTACTTTGTGCCCCCCCCTTGGGAGTATCTGTTACCTAACAAAGCTTGGGAGTGCTAGGGTTAACTTTCACCTTGACAACAACTGTAGAGGTCATATTCAAGCCGGGCTTTGTAGCTGTACAATATTCACTCTGTGGTGTAACGGAGCCGTGGCCAGCCTTCGTGCCTGAAAATCTCATTTTAAAATACCTGTTGGTCAGC
Source organism: Bactericera cockerelli (assembly GCA_024516035.1). NCBI lineage: Eukaryota > Metazoa > Arthropoda > Insecta > Hemiptera > Triozidae > Bactericera > Bactericera cockerelli. The sequence goes on along the minus strand of CM044962.1, from coordinate 3,708,454 downwards.
TATTAATATCTAAGGCTCGGCTTAGATTTACTAATAATCCTGTTTCATAATACGGCCCTAAGAACTTAGAAATATACTCATTTACACATTCTGTATTATATTGGAACGAAGCGTCGAGCCACTGGGGCGAAGTTTGAAAAGGTCTTTCAAGCGGACATCACCATGGTTTTGACCCGGAGTGCATTTTCAGCCATTTGTTTGGTTCTAGTTCTACAAGAGACCTGTTCAGTAGGTAAGTTTATATATTTATATTGGATTATAAATAGAGATATGTATGTTTCTTTTAACCACATAATAATATGTCTTGGGTTTACTACTGGAATAATGGGACTTAATAATCCTAATCGGGCAGTTTTTTAGAAGCCCTTCAAAGCTTAGGAGAAGTACCTTTGTATAAATGTTTTTTACAAAGAAAATAAATAAATAAACTTATAAAAAAAAAGAGGCGATATTATTATTTTTCAATGTGCATGCCACAGCCCTGGATATCGCTGACACATAGGCATTTAAATAGGCACTAAAAGTACTGCTATATAATTCTTAGTTTCTGTTTCTTGTCACTCCTTGTCATTATTTTATGTTTTTTGTACTTTATCTAGCATTAATTTAAACCTTCTATGTATATTGATACCCATTGATTTTTTAACTGTCCAACAAGACGTTTAATCGATTATTAAAAATAAATAAAAATGTCACACTCATGTTCCATCTGCTGTCCAGTGTCCAGTTATCCTAAGCTCAATGGAAATCCCGAACACGTCTTTGAAAATGCAGGACTTCCATTGATACCAATGGCGGAATTAATATAGACCTCTTTGTAATTCCTCTGTGGAGCTAAGCCTCGATTTTGCGTACTGCGAAGTGCAAAAATCAAAGACAAAATCGATAACTTAAGTAATGGCTTAGCATCGGTTTTCCCCAGCTAAACAGAACTTCTCCTACGCCTTACGGCGAAAATAATAGACAATATCGATAACTTAAGTCATTACTTAGCATCAGTTTTCCAAAATTATAGACAAAATCGATAACTAATAGTCATTGTATTGAGAGTGGTTTTCCCCGTCTTAACAATACGCAATCCGACACTAAGTACCACAGAGGTATTACAAACACCTCTATTAATTCCGAGATTAGATGGGGGAAAACTAAGGGCGAAATTAATAGACAAATTCTACATCACAAGTCATTGCTAAGCGTCGGTTTTCCCTATCCTACACAGTACACAATCCGTGACTTAGCGCCACAGAGGTATTACAAAAACGCCTCTTAATTCCGCCCTCAATTTTGTCTATTAATTTTGCCCTAAGAGCGGAATTAATAGACGTTTTTGTAATACCTCTGTGGCGCTAAGTCACAGATAGCGTCATGTGTAAGATAGGGAAAACCGACGCTTAGCAATAACTTGTGATGTTTTGTCTATTAATTCCGCAATCAATTTTGTCTATTAATTTCGCCCTAAAAGTTAAAAATACTACCCCTGTACGATTTCATTTCAGACGTTCCTGTGAAAATCGTACCTGCTGTACCTATTGAAAAATTTGGATGTGCCTTTCAAAACGCGAACTATTTCGTGCGCACTAAATCAGAGTACGACCCTGTATATGGGCGAGAAGTAGAACCTTTGGAAATTGCCAATGAGACAGAGTTCCAGGGAGTCCTCGACGTTATTAACAGAGAGTATGCCACAATGATAGCGGAGGTTGTATTCGACAACAGCCCAACGTACTTTGAGTAAGATTTGATTTTGATTTGATTTTATTGATGACTAGCAGTTATCTAAAAGTGCACTTTTAGGGCTTTATCTATGGAACGGTTTGGACTTTTGCAAAATCCTTTCTTATTGCGCGTATTCAGTATGCAAGGAATGTTGTGTCAAAATTTCAGCTCGCTAGGTATTACGGTTTGGGCTGTAGAGCGATGATCAGTCAGTCAGTGATCAGTTAGTGACTTTGACATTTATATATTAAGATGACAATACATTGAAAATACATTTTTACAATATAGGTACGTAAGATTAACTTAAATACTAAATAGATAACATATTAACTCACATAAAACATGTCCTAAACTACCCACACTAAGAAAATCAGTGATTTTCTTGTTTTGTGGGATAGTGCTATTTTTCTCACTTGATTTAACTTTAATTTCCCTCTCTCCCTCTTTCTTTCATTCTTTGGTTTATTTTTCTTTTTCTGTCTAATTTATTATTAATATCGGTCTCACTTCCTTTTCTCATTCATTATCTCCTTTTCTTTCTCTTATTCCCCTCTTTTTCTTTCTCTCTTTTTTCGCTGTATAGTTTCTCTCTTTATGGCATAAAAATAAAAGTTAATAGATAATCACATGTTATTATGTAGATGGATAATTTTGTAAGTTGGTACATACAATATACATCATACATCATTACATGTATAATTATTATAGTAAATATTTATGTCTACAATACTTCTTAACAGATGATCTTTTCTTTATTTTATAACTATATCTAAAAAACCCATATCTTTGTATACATTGTATACTGTATCAGATGTGGCAACTCATTATAGATCAGTTCGTTAAATAAATAAATTTAATTGTTTCTCTCTTATATATTTTTCCAAGTGCCTACATAACATTTAACTTTATAAATAAAAATCACAAGTAAAATAATGAAGAACTAACTTATGAGTCACACTGAATAAAAAAAACCTTGGCACTGATTTTTTCAATTCCCTCAAGTGATGGATATTTTTTTTTTTTTTTTAGAACCTTTATCAGGTAAAAGAAACTTTTTTAAATGCATTTTTGCCCTACTGATAAACTCCGAACCCTTATGGTATTCTTAAATATGGAAACGATTTTGGGTGATACCACGGTCAATTTTTTTGTTTGTTTTTTTTTTTCAGCCTCTTCGATGCTTACGTCCTTGCCAGGAAACAGCTTTCAATAAGTGTATACGACTTCTACAGAAAGTACATACCAAAGTTTCCTCGCCAAGAATGCACGGGATGTCAGTCGAAATACTGGACCGTCTGGTTCGAGCTTATCCACGCATGCGCAGTAACGTTCATGTGGTGACGAGCACAGTATACGCGCAGAAAGAGCTGCTTCAGGTATTGGGTATAGAGAGAGAATGAAATTGAGATCCAGACAGCGGATGTTCAGCAATCCGACAATTTTGACTTGGAGCCACCCAAATTTTGGTTTTTACATAATCATGCTGCAGGTAAGGCTTCTTTTTTTTTTTTTTTTTTTTAAGTGGGGTTTAACGTCGCTTTCAACTGCCATGGTCATATCACGACGGGGGTTTTACCCTCCATTCGCAGGAAACTCACAAACCTGCTACTCACATTGACCTCACCCAGCCTGAGTGGGGCCGGGAAAAGCCAGCGTCACGAGAATTAGAATTTGAATGGTCACCCATCCAAGTCTTAACCTCGCTGGATGTCGCTTAACTTCGGTGTTCTGAAGGGAACCGGTGTATTCAACATGCCATCGACGCTGGAGGCTTCTTTTTACTTTCCTTATCCTATAATAAGGAAAGTATTACGTATTCGTCGAAAATTTGACCTACCCAGTTTTTCACATTGAACTTACTGATGGAATGATGGGACTCAATAGTCCTAATCGGACAGTATAAATAAGGAGATATTATTATTATTCCAATTCAATTCAATTATTATTATTATTCTCTTCTGACTCCACAGCTGTGGTACGGTTTCGCCTGGGAGGGAACAGGTTGGGCTATGTCCTCATGGACCCGTGCCTAGGTAGAGCGAACACTGTCGTTATAATGGAGGACGGTAATCCTCCTCTTGTGGGTAAGTTATATTTTTTTAAGTTATTAACCGAACGCAGAACGGTTCTGTTTTAACTTCGGTGATCTTACGAGAACCGGTGCATTCAACGCGCTATTGACGCTGGCTAAATCGAGACACTGGTCTTCTCCCTACTTTCCATTTTCTTTCGTATTACTGTGTCTTCCCTTATCCGGTTCTTTCCCTTAGTCTTTTCAGTGTGCCCCTACTTATTCTCGTTGCCATTAAATTCATGTTCCATTGCATGTCTGTCCCGGTAGCTCACACTGAAAAAAATTTTAGGTTCGTTTTTACTAAACAGTTTTGTAAAGGATTTTTAATCAAAAATTTCGTTAAAATAACAAGAAATTGATTAATCCCACTAATAGTCATTTGAGATTTTACTTGGGCGTTCGTAAGAATAATCAATCAATTCTTGTAAATCGTCTGATCGTAAAACCAACTAACGTGTTAATTACCGTAATCAGAACAGTAGTTATGCTTACCAAGTTCTGTTTTGCTGGATCTATTACCAATATATTGGTAAGATTTACAAAAAGTTTGGTTAAATCTAATAAAATTATTCTGTTAAAAATACCACCTGATTAGTACATGTCTGATAATTAACAAACAAAAATCGTTACTCTTACCAGATTTATATATGATAAAATACACAAAACAGTATTCGTTGGTTTAACAAGATTTTATCTAAAATTACAAAACATGTTTGTTAAATGAACCATACGGTTTCATATTTCTGACAGACTTGTTTAGCTAAGTTTACTAAACTTTTTTGTAAAACTCGGTCGTTATGAAAATCATTTGTAGTCCCAACGAAAGTTTTGTTAATCACCCCTAGTCAATGACGGTTACAAGACTCTTTGATTAGATTTACTAAACAGAATTGTAGATTGAACAAAATTCTTGCTAAAACACGTGTGTCGAGAGACGAGAGAGACAAAAGATCTACAACAATTAATAGATACCGAAATCAATTTCAGATTCAGTTGTTTTATGTTGATTGATGGTCCTGTGATTATTACGTCATATCTTTTTAAAATAGTAAAGTTGTTTTTTTTTTTTCAAAATCAAATTGATTTATTTATTTAAATATTAACGTCCACTGGAGAACGTTAATTTCTAAATACACAGTTAATTTTAATATTTACACAGTTAATATTATAATAATGTCATTGTTAGGGCTTCACTTTTATTGCTATGAATGACCACTTATATCTACCTCCATGAGCGATTGCGTGCGCAATTGGTTGTCTCCAACTCGATGGAAAATCTCACGTCGGACTCTTCGTGAGAAACGTTCCTTCTTACCTTAATCGACTCTTGACCAGCACACATCGCAACTACCCACCGTATCATCTTGCTCCGCTAGCCGCTTTCGCCAGGCCTGGCGACTTACCATCTTGATCAGCGGCCCCAGCGTAGAGCAGAAGAAGATTGACGAACGACAACCGTAAGCTCATTTTCCATTAACTATTGGAAAAGCCATCTGCTCTCCAATACATAAGTTGGTCCTTCGAGCCGGATCGTAATTTGCCAGTTTTATGGGTCTATAGTTTAACTTAATCTTTGTACTTGCTTCTGGCCTCGTGTCTCGCGTTCGCACCATTAAGTCTTTCTCAAAGCAGTAGACAGTAGTTAGCGTGAGTCAATGTTCTATCTGTAGCGTTTGTCATCTTCATTACCTTTTTCACAATCATTTCATCTTAAAATCTTAAAATTTCAATCTAAGTGAAATATTACTCTTGATTGCCTATACTTCCTATCTGGATTACTGGCATTGAAAATTGAGTAAAGTTGGGGTTTAATCAGTGTTTTAAAATCATAATCAAGTGAAAAAGAATTGCTTTTACCTTATTTTTATCTTATTAATACTCAATCTAGTACCCTTTGTAATAATCTTGTTATCTGATCCTGTGTCACAACTGTCAATTTACCTTACATTTGTGCATAATACTAAAGTATCATTATCTTCTAAAGTTTACTAGCCAAAGCTCAGTTTCCAAGATTTTTTTTGCATTCTGTGAATAAGTCTGGTTTCTAATTGTTCATATCTCCACAAAAACCTCATTTTTCTACATTAATTTACCGATTTCAGCAACCTAGAGTAATTTTTAGTTCTGTATTTTGATCTTATTTGGTTATTGGAAAATTTAGCTACATTTGTTGACCTCATGGGTTTTTGATCTTGCATTTTCTGCATATTATCTTATTTTAATGAAACCTTGATATTGCTATTTACCTGCATTCATTTCATTACAATCTAATCTTATAAAGTTGCATAATTAATAATTCTCACCCACCGAGATTTTGTTGCAGTTAAAGAAACTAATTATCTCATCTCCTTATATTTGCTAACCTATAACACTTACCTGTAGTTATTTCTATAACAAACCTCAGTTTAAAGAGTTATTATATCTGAGTTTACCGAGTAAAGTGTGCTCAAGGGGATATTTTTGTATTATCCAAAATTTAATGATCTTGTTCTGTGCTATTATCTGCATAAGGAATTACCCACCTAACTAATCTTACCAAGTGATTTTTAATAATTAAATTTTGTCACAATTATCAGCTAAACCCATTTAAATATTGGCAGTGATTTTTTTTTTACACGAGAGTTATTTTCTAGTGGTTATATAATCCAAGTGATATTTTTTGGATTAAAATTTTCCATTTAAAAATTTTCAAGTGTGTTTTTTTGCATCTATTAAATAATTTGCCCACTTTCTAAAGTTATCACATTTTTTTTGTGAAAATTTCACCTATATTTAACTAATAACTAGTCAATAATCTAACAAAAAGAAGAAATATTGGTTTCTACAGAATACTTACCGGTTTTTAGTTACCTAGTGCTTTCTACATTCAATAATAAACATGACTTCTCCAGCTGACCAAATGAAAATTGCATCAGACTACAGAAATAGGCTGTATCGGCGAATGCAAGAGTGTTATAATGCTAGCTTAGATGCAAATAAGGTCAGTGATTTTAAAGTGAGAGTTGCAAAGGCTGATGAAACGTTGGACAAATTTGAGAAAATCTTAGGTACAATGGATACTTTGAATGTAAAGTTGGATGAGGCTGACCGCATTGACTGTGATCAAACTTTATCTAGTTTTGAGGCCATGTACTTCAAGGTCAAGGCTAAAGAAGCCGTTTTGAAGGCTGAAATGGCTTCACCGGTTTCTCCTGCCCCTCAAGCACCCAAAATTCACCTTCCAACCATAAATGTACCAATATTTAGTGGTGAAATTTCTGCTTTTCCTGCTTTCAAATCTTTGTATGACCAGTTAATCCATACCAATACCGACCTTTCTGATATTCAAAAATTCAGTTATCTTAAATCTTACCTAAGCAGCCATGCAGCTAGTTGCATTGATCATATATCTTTTTTGGCTCAAAATTATCCATTAGCTTATCAAAGCTTGGTTGATCGCTATGGAAAAAAGCGGGTTTTAGCCAATAACTATCTCTCAAAAATCTTAAAATTTTCACCTTTACAAAGTGATCACATAAAAGGATTGAGGAATTTCTTGGATATTTTCCATATCAATGTAGAATCTTTGAGAGGTCTAAACATTGAAAACCTAGGAGAATTTATCCTTCTTCAGTTGGGATTAAAAGCCCTTGATGAAAAAACCCGTCAAGACTTTGAAACCGAGCAGATTCAGAATAATTTTCCCAAATTTGAGGATCTAGTTAAATTTGTGCGTCACAAATGTTCTATTCTGGATCTTACCCATGACAACTCAGTGAACAACCACAAATCTCAATTACCTATTAGCCAATCTAATCGCAAAACCTATCAAGTTACTGCTCAACCAGGAGATAATCAATTTTCTTCATTTCAACCTCAACAACCTTATCAAGTTAAGCAGTTTCAAAAATCAAAGTTCACATGTTCAGTATGTAATTCTGGTGATCATAGGATTGCATCATGTACCAAATTTTTAAAGATGGATGTTACCAAGCGCTATGCTCAAGTCAAAGAATTAAAATTATGCTTTGCTTGTTTGAGTTCCAAACACTCCCGTCCAGAGTGTCAATCTATGTATCAATGCAAATATTGTCAGAGCAAAAATCACCATTCCTTGCTACATCAATCTGAACCAGGTGGAAGTCAACAGAAGTCAGGTTACCAATATCAAGGACACACTAAGGAACAAACTCATCCCTCAACCTCCAGTTCACACAAGGATAGGTTTCCTGCTCAAGGACAATCTTCCTCAACCAATCTATTTTCAGGAAATCATGCTGTTGAAACCTCAACCACTTCAAACTCAACGGTACTTCTGGGAACTGCAGTGGTGCAACTCCAAGACAGATTTGGGATGTGGTATTCTGTTCGTTGTCTCCTTGATTCAGGTAGTCAAATCTCTATAATCTCGCATCGCTTAGCTCAACAACTCAAGCTTGGATGGAAAGCATCGAACCTTCACATCTCGGGTATTGATACGTCCAATCCAGTAAAAGCCAAAGGGGAGTTGTGTGTTCAACTTTTACCTCATAAACATATTATAAAATCAGATAGTAGACCTTTGAATATTCAAGCCGTCATCTTACCGAAGATTACCAGTAATCTATCAAACACTATTAACAATGATGTTATTAAAATGTATTCCCACTTACCTTTAGCTGATTTAACTTATGTGGATCCAAAACTAGATTCTACCATTGAACTTCTAATTGGAGCAGAGTATTACTGTCAACTTCTTGATCATTCATCAAAGACAATTTTAGGTAATCCATCAGCTGTACCATCTCTTTTGGGTTGGCTGTTGCTGGGCAAGTGTCCTAACCAACTAAAACCTCAGTCCTACCATACCTTCTTTGTCAAAGAGGATCCAATTGCCATGGAATTACAAAAATTCTGGGAGAGCGAAGAACTGCCATACATCCATTCTCCAAATCCAGAAGAAGTTGCCTGTGAACAACACTTCATTGACACCCATCAGAGAGACTCAAATGGAAGATATGTGCTGCGTCTTCCCTTCAAGGACCTCATACGACCTGATCTTGGATCAAATAGAAAAATAGCACTAAAACGGCTGGAATCTCTCGACAATAAGCTGTCCCGTGATCCAGAACAAAAGAAGCTGTATTATGACAACTTGGAATCTTATCTTGAACCTGGACATATGACTATTGCTCAACACCGTTCAGACTATCTTTTACTGCATTTTGGCATCTATAAACCAACATCATCTTCTACACCCCTACGTGTTGTCTTTGATCCGAACATTTCCAGTAATAATGGAAACAATCTTGCAAAAAATCTTTTAGTTGGTCCTAAGCTCCAGAAGGACATTAGCGACTTACTTACTCAGTGGAGACTTCATCCTGTTGTTCTTCTTTGTGATATACAAGCCATGTACAGAAACATATTAATCCATCCTGACGACCGTCAGTTTCAGCATATCCTGTGGCACGAGAAGGGTTCTATGGAGGTCACAGAATTTGAACTCACCACCTGCACCTTTGGATTACCAGGGAGTCCCTATCAGGCTCAACGTGTCTTAAAACAGTTGGCCCTAGATGAGGGTGAAAAGTTCCCGAAAGCAGCAAATGCCCTGCAAAATGAAGCCTATGTGGATGATTTGATTACGGGATCATCAACCGTAAAAGATGCTATTGCATTGAGAAATGACATTATTTCTCTCTTAGCAAAGGGTGGCTTTTCTGTGAGAAAATGGGCCTCATCTAACTCCACTGTCCTTGAAGGTATAGCTGAAGATCTTTGTGAAAAACCTAAATGTTTTTCAGAGGGGGGAGAGGAGTCTATAAAAGTACTAGGCATGCAATGGTGCCCTAAATCTGATGCATTTTTTTATGTAGTGAATAATCAATCCTTTCCACCCACTCTTTCTAAAAGACAAGTTTTGGCATTTGTCGCTAAATTATATGACTGTAATGGCTATCTAAGTCCAGTAATCATTTGGATGAAGATTTTTCTCCAAAAATTGTGGCTTGATAATAGTTTATCTTGGGACACACCGCTCTCAGATAACTTACGTGAAATGTGGCAAGCATTCACAACTGAACTTACCTTGTTATCTACCTTTAAAATACCCCGTTACATCAATAGAGAAAAGTGTCAATCCATGGATCTTGTGGGATTTGCAGATGCATCCAAGTCTGCTTATGCTGCAGTGGTGTATCTCCGAGTGTGTAATTTGGAAGGCAAAGTTAAAAATTACCTTCTTCGTGCAAAAACCAAAGTTGCACCACTCAAAGTGCAAACCATTAATCGATTAGAACTGTGCGCAGCTTTATTATTGACAAAAATAGTCAAATCACTCGATTTTTTATCATTTGATAATGTTTATCTCTTTTCTGATAGTTGTGTTGTTCTATCTTGGCTAAAAACCCCACCTTATCAACTTAAAATATATGTAGCAAATCGTGTATCTCAAATCTTGGAAACTACTAAACCCACTCAGTGGCAATATGTCACTTCTGAATTAAATAGTGCAGACTCAGCAAGTCGGGGTTTAACCCCGTCTCAATTTTTGAAAAATGGACTTTGGTTGAGGGGACCATCTTTTCTAAAATTACCCGTTGAGAGCTGGCCACTCAAAGTAATTGACATGGATAAACCATGTCCTGAGACAAAGCCTGTCACAGCTTTACTCACTAACATTGATATCAATCCTTTACTCCAGATAGTGGAGAAATTTTCTTCCTTAAGGAAGCTAAAGAGAATCTTTGGATTTGTGCTTCGGTTTATTAACTGTTGTCGCAAGCAAAAATCAAACTTCAAACCTGAGTTATCGGTGACTGAAAATGACCAAGCTCTTGAAGTTATCATTCGTATCACTCAACAATGCTACCTGAAGGATGAGGTAAAAGCTGTCAAGAGTGGACAACTGGTTGGAAACAACTTACGCTCTCTATCTCCCATCTTAAACTCTGTCGGACTTTTGGCTGGTGGGGGGAGACTCTCCCAATCTCCTCTGCCTGAGAGTTCAAAGCATCCAGTTCTCCTTCCAAAGACAGCACATCTAACCAAACTTCTTATTGATCATTATCACCAACTGACTCTCCATGGAGGACCTAAAGTAGTTCAATCCCTACTACAAAGGTTCTATTGGATCATTGGAGCTCGTAACCTCATCCGGAATCATCTATCAAAATGTATCAAGTGCATTAGGATGAAACCACTCTTCCATCAACCCATGATGGCTGACCTACCAGTATCTCGTTTTGCCCAAGGTCGTGCATTTCTAAATGTAGGAGTGGATCTAGCAGGTCCTTTCTCCTTGAAATCTGGACCACGTCGCAATTCTCCAATTGTAAAATCATATTTTGCTATCTTTATCTGCATGTCAGTCAAAGCAATTCATCTTGAGTTATTATCCTCATTATCTACCCCTTGTTTTCTGGCTGCATTAGATCGGTTCATCGGAAGACGCGGACTTCCTTCTAATATCTTTTCAGACAATGGAACTAACTTTCAAGGAGCATCCCGTCACATCTCTGAAACTCAACAGTTTCTTTCCTCATCACAAGGTCAGATTGCATCTCATCTTCTATCACGTGAAATTCAATGGAACTTTAATCCTCCATCTGCTCCCAACTTTGGTGGACTCTGGGAAGCGGGTGTGAAATCTGTCAAGAAACATCTCAAACATGTGTTGAATAATCAAACCTTCAACTTTGAAGAGTTTTCAACCATCCTGGTATCATGTGAGGCTATCTGCAATTCCAGACCCTTGTGCGCCATCAGTGTAGATCCCAACGACGGAGTGGATGTCTTGACTCCTGGACACTTCTTGACAGGAGCGCCTTTGTTAGCTCGTGCTGAGAAAGATACCTCAACAGATTATATCCCACCTTTGAAGCGCTGGCTTCTTGTCACACAGGTAACACAGTGTTTCTGGAAGCGATGGAAATCTGATTACCTTAACACATTGATCCAAAGGAACAAATGGACCTCCTCTCATGATAATGTCAAGATCAACGATGTTGTGATTCTTCATACTCCAAATTGTCCACCTCAACAGTGGCCCATTGGAATTGTAATCAATGTGATGCCCGGCAAGGATAATGTTGTCCGTGTTGCAACGGTTCGAACATCTCATGGTGTGCTGACACGACCAGCCTCCAAACTTGCCCTTCTACCCGTGGGCGATCCCCGCGACTAACCTTTAAGCAGCCAAGCTTAAATTTGTAAATAGGAAGCTAAAACTTATTTATTTTCATTTTTTCCTATTGGAATTTTTTCACTATTTTTTTTATTATTTATTATCAATTTAACCATTAACCAATTAACCCTTTTCTTCCATAATAATTTGTAAAAGTATTACTGATCATTTAACTTTGTGGTTGCTGTCTGAGGTACTTTAATTTTAATCCTAGCTTCAGGTTGAGCAATTAATTTTCATTTAATTTTTATATAGATTCTCAGGGGAGAAATTTCAATTTGCAATATCTTCAAAATAAGTTGGTTATCATAATTTTATCACCCTTTTATCATTCATCACCTCCATGCCCATACCATATTCACCGTTCATTTCTTGCTGCAGGAAGAACATTGACCATTAGATAATCCTGTTGGATTCTATGGGGGGGAAATGTTAGGGCTTCACTTTTATTGCTATGAATGACCACTTATATCTACCTCCATGAGCGATTGCGTGCGCAATTGGTTGTCTCCAACTCGATGGAAAATCTCACGTCGGACTCTTCGTGAGAAACGTTCCTTCTTACCTTAATCGACTCTTGACCAGCACACATCGCAACTACCCACCGTATCATCTTGCTCCGCTAGCCGCTTTCGCCAGGCCTGGCGACTTACCATCTTGATCAGCGGCCCCAGCGTAGAGCAGAAGAAGATTGACGAACGACAACCGTAAGCTCATTTTCCATTAACTATTGGAAAAGCCATCTGCTCTCCAATACAGTCATATTTGGGTTTATTCGTAGATGTTTTGTGTGGTTTGGGTTCATAGGTATTGTGAAAGTTTAGTTATTGGGTGTTTTGTGTAAGTCTGGATTTGGTTGATAGGTGGTGTGAGATTTTGGTTATTTGATGTGTTGTCTAAGTCTGTGTTTGTTTGTTATGTGAATGTGGTTGATGTGTACTTAGTGTGTAGTGTAAGTGAGCCGTGTGAATTTGTGTGGTTGGTGATTCTTTTTTATTTATTTAATACAAGTATTTCATCATTTAAAACTTTAATTGTATGTATTTTAAATGTCTCTTAATGTATTTTAAATGTTTTCAACAAATTAATCTGTATTTTTAAATAAAAGCGTTGCATACATGCATATTTTTAAATTATTTCAATTATATTTTGAATTATTTTCTCATAATAACTTAGTTACTGAAATTGTTGTAAAAGTTTACTTCAGGCGTTTCTGAAGTTCACTATGATTTTCAGTGAAGTTTACTGAGGTTATCAGTGAAGATTACTGAGGTTATCAGTGAAGTTTACTGAAACTATCATTAAAATTTACTAGTATTGTTCGTAAGGTTTACTAGACAAGTCAATAGTGTGAACGAAATGGGTTGCTTAAACTTACTAAACAGTTCAGTAGATTTAACCAATCCCTGGCGTAAGCAATAACAAGTCTGGTTGTTAAATCAACTATTACTATGTTTAAAATTACAAAACACTATCATAAGCCATACTGAGTCGATTGAATGGACTAATGAAGTATTTTGTAAACTTTACTAAACAGTATTGTAAATTCAACAAATTGAAAGAAACAACCTTAATAAACATAACAAGATGATTCGTAAGCATTATGAATGCATGCTTGAGATCTTACTAAATACTTTAGTAAAGACAATGGAATTTTTCTTGTCAAAAATACAATGATGAGTTTAGTAAAAGTAACTAAACATAAATTTGTTGGATGAACGAAAGATATCATTATCTTTACTAAATAGAGTTTACGAAATTTGATTTGTAATCTTAACAAAACGTTTTGCTGTCACTAAATCAACCCTAAGACTTGTGAAATTTACTAAAGTTTTAGTAAGCCCTACAATAAATTTTTTTCAGTGCAGTGGTAAAGGTCACAAACTCAAATTAATGAGGAAAAATTCATGCACTAGCTGGAATTTATACAGGAAACATGATTTATACAGTCATTTACCCCATACTTGTTCATAAGAGGAAAATAGCTTTAAAAGGCAGGATTTATAATAATAATAATAATAATAATCATCCCTATAGTCATGTCCACCGAACGATTAGTAACCAAGAACTTCTTGAATTATCTGAAAATGATCAATGTTCATCATTCAAGAAATGTCCTCATTCAGAAATCCATCATAATACAAACTTGTCAGCTAGTCAGAAGTTTCCTCAACACATAATTCATATGACATACTTGTGTAGGTCATATGATTTCGAAATTAACGAATAGGACTGAATTGTCCCTTCTAATGTATCAAATGTAAAAACAAAAATAAATGTTCATGTTATTATAATATCGCCTTTTTATACTGCCCGATAAGGACTATTAAAGTCCCATTATTCCAGCAGTAAGCCCAAGACATATTATTATGTGGTAAAAATCCTAAATGAGAGAATAACTTGTCATGTCCCGGCTGGGTTTCGAACCCACGACCTCTGGAACTTTCACAGAGTTCCGCCTTTACCACTGAGCTACCGGGACAGACATGCAATGTCACATGAATTTAAAGGCAACGAGAATAAGAAGGGGCACACTAAAAAGACTAAGGGAAAGAACCGGATAAGGGAAGACACCGTATTACGAAAGAAAATGGAAAGTAGGGAGAAGACCTGTGTCTCGCTTTAGCCAGCGTCAATAGCGCGTTGAATGAACCGATTCTCGTAAGATCACCGAAGTTAAAACAGAACCTTACTGCGTTCGGTTAATAACTTTTAAAAAAATAACTTACCCACAAGAGGAGGATTACCGTCCTCCATGACAACGACAGGTTTCGCCATACCTAGCCCTGGGTCCATGAGGACATAGCCCAACCTGTTCCCTCCCAAGCGGAACCGTACCACAGCTGTGGAGTCAGAAGAGAATAATAATAATAATAATTGAATTGAATTGTAATAATAATAATATCGCCTCATTTATACTGCCCGATTACCACTATTGAGTCCCATCATTCTAGCAGTAAGCCCAAGACGCATTATTATGTGGTCAAATCCCAAATGGGAGGGTAACGTGTCATGTCCCGGTTGGGTTTTGAACCCACGACCTCTGGATTACCAGTCAGACGCCTTGACCATTGAGCTACCGGGACAAACTTTGAAGTTTTTTTTCGACGTTAAACCCAAATTAAAAAAATCTGCTGTAAACATCACACAACTTTCCTTATTTTATTAAGACTGGGAACGGGACCGAAAGCCACTAGTGACTCAAAGGTAACAGTTAGCTAAAAATCAATGTCAAATTCGTAATCAGCACCTCAAAATTATTGGATTTGGTATGTCACAACCCGCATCTAGGATGAATAATAAAAAAGTTAGTCCAAGCGGGTCCCCACCAAAATACCGGAAAATTGGGAAATCAAAAAAGTTCAAGATATCAAAAAAATGAATATCCTATAAGGAATAGGAACAGGACCAAAAGCCACTGGTGACTCAAAGGTAACAGTTCGTTAAAAATCAATGTGAAATTCGTAATCAGCACCTCAAAATTATTGGATTTGATTTGATTTTTTTTTCTTCTTTATTATAATTCACAAATATAATTATGGCAAAAAATGTATTTTTAAACAATGTCAGAAATAATATAAAAAAAAGTTGGAGTCTAAATGGGACCCTTGAAAATACCGGTAAATTGGAGCCAGGTTCCAAAAAGTTAAATATATCAAAAATTGTTCACAGTAACCCTATTGTTTATTACTTTCCTTATCCTATAATAAGGAAAGTATTGTATTCGTCGAAAATTTGACCTACCCAGTTTTCACATTTCTGGACGAATCATAGCCTCAGTATATCAAAAAACTGGTTTTCAGCCATTGGTCCGTGCGTCCGTCTGTGTGTCTGTCTGTGTGTGTGTGTGAACAGGATATCTCAAAAACTGTAAGAGCTGGAGCCTTGAAATTTGGTAAGGAAATTTATTTTATACACCAGACGAACCACGAAACTTTTGGTTGAAATCGGTCGCATTCTGCGGCCGCAGGGCCGCAAATATTAGCCGCAAGCGCCGCTTCTTTGAATCAGTTAAAGATACAAAAAAAGTTGTAGAACAACATTTTTTAGATTAAAAAAATAACAGGGGTCTATTCTGATCATTTTTTTGATATCTTTAACTTTTTGGACATCGGCCCCAATTTACCGGTATTTTGGGAGGACCCGCTTGGACTAACTTTTTTATTGTTCATTCTAGATGCGGGTTGTCACATATCAAATCCAATAATTTTGAGGCACCTCAAAATTATTGGATTTGATTACGAATTTGACATTGATTTTTAGCTAACTGTTACCTTTGAGTTACCCGTGGCTTTCGGTCCCGTTCCCAGTCCTAAAAAGAGAAGGAAAGTTGTGTGATGTTTACACCAGATTTTTTTTTTAATTTGGGTTTAACGTCAACAAAAAAAAACTTCAAAGTTTGTCCCGGTAGCTCAGTGGTCAAGGCGTCTGACTGGTAATCCAGAGGTCGCGGGTTCAAAACCCAACCGGGACGTGACAGGTTACCCTCCCATTTGGGATTTTGACCACATAATATTGCGTCTTGAACTTACTGCTGGAATGATGGGACTCAATAGTCCTAATTGGACAGTATAAATAAGGCGATATTATTATTATTCTTTCCACAGCTGTGGTACGGTTTCGCCTGGGAGGGAACAGGTTGGGCTATGTTCTCATGGACCCGGGACTAGGTATAGCAAAACCTGTCGTTGTCATGGAGGACGGTAATCCTCCTCTTGTGGGTAAGTTATATTTTTTTTAAGTTATCAACCGAACGCAGTAAGGTTCTGTTTTAACTTCGGTGATCTTACGCTGGCAAAAGCGAGACACTGGTCTTCTCCCTACTTTCCATTTTCTTTCGTATAACTGTGTCTTCCCTTAGTCTTTTCAGTGTGCCCCTACTTATTCAGTAGTCAGAACCGTTACGCCACTGAGGCTGGCTCGGGTTCTCTGGAGTATTAGTATTATATGATTATTATTCCCAAAACCAACAGATCGTGTTGGCAAAGGCAAGGTGGAAATCAAATTCACCCTGCCGAGCAAGCAATACATGGTGGGCACCTACAGCAGTGGTGCGAACAAGAACGTTTACTACATTGCCAAGCCCTACTGTTCCTTCCTGATGACCACCACCAAAGCTCACTTGACGGAAACCACCATCTATGTGGTGCGCCGAGACACCAACGGTCAGTATTTTGTTTGTTTTTTTTTTACTCTGTTGGTAGGATCACACGATATGGCAGAGCGTCATATAATATGGCAATCTCCCTTGCCATAGCGTGTGATCGGTCTTTGTTTACATGACCATAGAACTATTTGGGTCTATGGCGACAAGTTTTTTCTATGGTGCCATAGACGTATGACAGGATCTATAGCATTCGTGTGAGTGCTTCATCACACACATGGTCTACAAAATGATATGGTGACGACTGGCAGGCTTGTCTATTGCAAGGGGGAAGACATACGCCATAGAGTTTTTTGCCACATTATATGGCATCGTGTGAATGCCATATATTATATGTGCCATTAGTTTTTTTTTCTCGCCATAGAAAATATGGCATCTGTGCCATATAGTGTGATCGTAAATTTAGCCCGTTCAAGCAGGGTCGACGTTGTTCAACCTCATAGTTGAGGTTGGTTGGTTTTGGCACATTTACGGCTGGATGCCCTTCCTAACGCCAACGATTCTATTTGATTTAACGTCCTGGATTAGGACGGGGGTTTTACCCTCCATTCGCTGTGAATCGTAACAGCTACCCACATTAACCTCACCCAGCCTGGGTGGGGCCGGAAATGCCAGTCTCACATGTTTGGAAGGGACAGAATCGTCTGTAATAAAAAATTATTCCTGCCTCCTTTTCTGTCACCCAGGCGTGGCGTTGGGTTACCTTATATTCGACCCCTCGGAGGAGAACCCAGAGTTTAAAATGTCAGTGCGCACCAGAGTCGAAGACCATTACCAGCAACAGCGAGTAACTGTAAAGTTTGGACAGCGTGACTTCAGTATACTCAATAAGGTAAAGGTTTGCGTAATCGCGAAGCTAAATCAGGGGGTCGCGAGAAAGCTTCAACCACTGAACTGGGGTCGCGGAAAAAAACCGCTGAAAAAAATTACTAAAAGGAAAAAAATATTTTCCAAATCAAAATTATTATTAGTAACTTTATTAGCACTTTATTACTAGTAAGTAACGAAACATTTAAACTTCCAATAAAAAAAACTTTGGTACCGGGGGGGGGTTGGTACCGCTGTTTTTTTTTTTTTTTTTAGGGTTTTATGGTGTTTTACCCTTCATTCACTGGGAATCGTACCAGCTAGCCACAATAACCTCACCTAGGCCTGGGTAGGGCCGGAAATGCTCGAGCCAAGTGTTTGGAGGGAAAAGAAAATAGAATTTGGAGGGAAATTGCACTTCAGGAGACCCGGGTTCAAATTCCGGCGGGGTCGAAATTTTTTCGGCTCTATATTTTGGATGAGTTTTTTTAATGTTCATATAATTTATGTTTGTATGTCTTGTCCTAATTAAGAGATCTCATCATTCTTCTTCTACACTGTTGCAGGACGAGCAAGAGATTTACAATTTGACAGTAAATACATTCAACTACCGTGGTCTGGAGGACCTAATGTACAAAGCGGAGGTTACTTCTACACACGAAAAATTTCAAAAAAGCCTTGGCACACTACGACGGTTAACAATCCAAAAATTAAAAGCTAACTACTACAATTATTAACGATCGAAAAATTAAAAGCTAACTACTACAATTAACAATCGAAAAATTAAAAGCTAACTACGACAGTTAACAATCGAAAAATTAAAAGCTAACTACGACGGTTAACAATCGAAAAATTAAAAGCTAACTGCGACAGTAAAGTTAACAATCGAATAATTAAAAGCTAACTACGACAATTAATAATCTAAAAATTAAAAGCTATGATCAATTGATCATGAAGGAGCTTCATCCCAAGTAAACTTTAAGCGTATTTTTTTATGAATATTTTAAATATTTTTCACTTATCGGTTTTTTAATGTGAACATTTTGAATAGCTTATATATAAATAATTCGAACGAATCAAATATTTTCGTGAATATTTGAAATAAGGAATATTCAGATTTGCTTTTTCCGCCATGTTTTATCTGAGCACACGGCATGTGAACAAAACAAAAAAATATAACATTTGATTCCATGCCATAGGTAATTCTTTGAAATATACAGGGTGTCCCCTAAGTAGGACATTTTAATTCTATTTTTCTATTTTCATATGAGACCAACATACAGGGTGATACACGAGTCTCAAATTTGACTATTTGTCAAAAGTACTTGAATGTCATTCTGTTAAGCGTTAAATTTTCGCGCTTAATAGTGTGTTAGCATTATTGTATACATATTCAGTGGGGTCCTAGAAATTTACCTACAGTTTTTTGGGTCGGATTAGGCTACTCAGGGCCAAATGGGGGCCGTTTTGGTGAAAATTGAATACGATTTTTCTATTTTTTTGAATTCAAGGCTCTTAAAGTTTTATTGACTCGTTGAGAAAATATATTAGAGTTTTGAAGTAAAATTTGGTGATCGTGAAAGCTAAGGGGGCCGCACTGTGGTAAAAAGTCGAAAAAGGTCCAAAAAAAAGGGCCGGTTGATATTTTTTAATTAAAACCTATCGAGTGGGGTATTGAATGAAAGGTCTCGATGTCCTTCCGCTCCGACTGTTTAAACACTTCTCAAACATATTCTGTATTCCTAGATTATTATGTAATTTGTAGTCAGCTACGGACAAGTTTGGCAGATGACAGCTTGTCAAGCATTTGCTTTCTGAGGGCATTCCTCCAAGCCCCAGAACTTGGCAATTCATAAAGTTATAATTTGTTCTGTTTTCACTATAATTTGTTCTGTTTTTACTGTATTTTTTACAATTTGTTCTGTTTTCATAAATCAAAAGTGTTGAGAAAGGAGAATATTGATACTGAATTAAAAAACAAATGCACACGTTCCAAAGCAATGGGGAGGTATAATTTGTTCTATTTTTTGTTTTTAATTTGTTATAATTTGAGGTATAATTTGTTCTGTTTTTTGTTTTTAATTCGTTATAATTTGAGGTATAATTTGTTCTGTTTTCAACTAAATTTTTACAAATAAAAATAGTGTTCTGTTCTGATTAAAACACATTTTGTATTTCTTTCTTTTTTAAAGTATAGGACCAAGCACCTAGCGTAGTTTATAAAATATATGTATATTGGCGCGGGATACCGCAGGATTACGCTGAAATCCCGCACGCGGGATCGAATTTGAATCCCGCATGCGGGATTGGAAAGCCCTATTCACGAGGTACTATGTTCGACAGCGGAAGTTGTGTTCGACAACAGCCCCAAGTAGTTTAAGTAAGATGTAGCCCCAAGTAGTTTAAGTAAGATGTAGTCCCAAGTAGTTTAAGTAAGATGTTAATAAATATATACATTTCTTTGTGTTATTATATCACAATTTTAGTGGGTAGCGCAGAATTATAGGACTTTCCGTATTTTAATATCTCAATATCTTATTTTTGCCTATAATTTCGCCACTGGTTGCTGCTAACATTAAAGCAGCTACTCATTTTTCCTCACGAGGTATGAGTGGACCCCGAACACCCAAGTACAGAGCAGATAAATTTCTGTCCCGCTGGGGATCGAACCCAGGTCACCATGCGTGCAATGCCTAGCGCGCTAACTCACTCTGCCACGGTAACTAGCGCAAAAGAAAAATATTTGCAGTCAGATTGCGATCAGGCTGCCAGTATTTTCCAAAATTATGATTATAAAAAAAAAAACATAATTGCTTTTTCCATGCTTTTTCTGCCATGTTTTATTTCGTCGTTATTTGCCGCCGGATCGCGATGGAAAAGTAAATATTTGTTTTAATTGTTTAAAAATCATAGATTTACAATATCCTGCCATGTTTTATTTCGTCGTTATTTGCCGCCGGATCGCGATGGAAAAGTAAATATTTGTTTTAATTGTAAATCATAGATTTACAATATCTATGTTAAAAATGTGGAAAATGGAAAATATTTGCAGCCAGCTCGCGATAGAAGACAAAAATATTCTTTTAATTCACTTTATTTGTTTTTTTTAATTTTTTTATGCCCATTTTTAAAATATTTTTACATTCACATAAAAAAATACGCTTTTTGTTTTATTCATATAAAAAATACGCTACTATTATTCTTTATCAGTAGTATAAGCCCGCGACTATTTAAAATTTTCTTCCTCATAAAGTCAAAGTTGAGAAAATCCTTTGCAGAGCTCTCAAATTTTCTGTGGTGGTTAAGTTATTAGGAAGAAATTCTTCTTCATATTATAAACTGCAGTGCTATGAATCAGTAAATCCAAGTGTTTGGTATTTTCAGTTCTAATGAGCATTCAAATCTAGAAAAAAGTATTGCTTCATTTCATCATCTTCCATTGAAGAACTTGTGGTAATTGTTAAAGTGTATTTTTAGACAACTTTAGCACTATTCATTTCTTGGTATGCACGACAAATTTAAAGCCAAAGCCCTTATTGAACTTATTTACATAAATTTGATCCATCTAGGCACTTTATATCCAAAAGCCTGTGTCAAGGGCACATTTAATACATCAGTAATTATCACTTTATCATCAAAGTTAAGCAATGTTCAGCCATAGTGACCGTTCATATGCAAACCCTCATGATGCGGGTTGGGTGAGGTTAATATAGGTTGCTTGTATTGGTATTGGTCTCTATAATGAGCATTTCGGGAATCACTAGATACCACGCAAAAAGTTTTGTTTCAAATATTTCTTCTGTCCCCTTGTTCTGTTCTGAAAGACTATGAAATGTTTTTTTGTGACCTTATTAATTTTGGAAAATATGTACCCTTTGTTTATTTTTCTTACAAAAAAATCCGCCTACCTATGCAATGATTTATCCTAATAGGTATGCAAAGACAGGTATCACATGGGACATGTGATCGAGGGACTGTATTTATGGGATTTGCCCAGAAATATTACAATACGTTATTATTCAATTCAACAATATTTTTTTCTTCTATTCAAATGACCATGTTTGATAAACATTATTATTATTATTATTTTAGCTTGCCTAAGAGTTAAAATGATTAACTCAGCAGGAGACAAAGAGATAGAGGAGTACACTAAAAATCTTGGCATTGAATATAGATTTGGTTGCTACAGTGAAAAGAATCCAGAAGGTAAGAAATTTCACACACAAAAATGTGGTAAATTATCTTGTAGCAACACAGAGTAAGAGCAGGATTAACTGTTAGAAAAATTATAGGTTTTCAGAAGCCCAAACAATCTCTACTAAATTCCATTTACCTAACATTTTATAAAGTAGGTGTTGAAATTTTATTAGTTCCTCTAACTGACAGTTTCTGTGACATCATCAATGCACCTACCTTCAATGGTGTAATTTAAAATTTACAAACACTTTATTTATACTGCTGGCATGGTACTGAAGATTCCTTTTTTTTCCTACAATTCTAACAAAGACATAGCAAAAAGTTTATTAAAAAGAGGCAGTTCTCTATTACACATAAAAATGTGACACAGGGATCTGATATTTTCTCTATTTTAATGAGTTTCCTATTTTATCCAGTTTAATCATATTTTGAAAAGAGGAATTCATATTTGAACCACGGAAAAATAAATTGTATTTATTTTTATTTTCAGCCTGTCATCTACTAGGTGACTTTCTAGATGCCATTAAGAAGGACCAAGAGAAGGCAATGAAAGTGTACAAAAGTAATTGTGACGAGTCAGGCTTTGGCCGTAGTTGCTACCAGTATGGCAGACTTCTAATGAGAGACAAAAGTGTTCCGGAGGCTGACAAAGTGAGAATAGCTCCCCCATACTTTGAGAGAGGCTGTGAGAACAATCATCCTGAAAGTTGTGTCATGAGCGGGATAGGAATGCTGACGAAAGCTGCTGGGGGCAGTGAAGACCTTAGCCTGTATTCTAAAGTAAGTTCATGAAAGAATAAATAATAAGTAATACAGGTGTCTCATAGTGATTGAGGTGATATATTCATATATTTTATTACTGACTTCACATAAAATAAAGTATGGTTAATGCAGAATTTATTATTTTATTTTCTGTGAAGTCAGTAAAAAATATAATATAATAACACTCTTTTAGTGGAAGGTAACCACCAGGCAAGGTTAATGCTCAAAGCATTTTCTACCACCTAACCTACAGAGTCTTATTATTATGTGGTCACACACTCAAATTAATGAGGAAAAATTCATGCACTGGGTGGGATTCAAACCATGGGATTTTTACATTACCTGGATTAGCAGCAGGCTAGTGTATTAACCAATTTACTACCAGTGCACTAAATTGTATAAGTTTTTTTTTTATAATCAACAGTTTAAAGCAAGATAAAGTATAAAGTAAACCTTGATAAAAGAGAAAATTACCTCGTTACTAGAGAAACCTGGAAATGAGAGAAAAAAATTCTGTGCCTTGAGTTCTCTTATATCCAGGTTTGACTGTATAGTTTAATGGAAGGTAACCACCAGCTGAGGTTAATTCTCGAAGCATTTTCTACCACCTAACCCTCAGAGTTTTATTATTGCAAATGAAAGAGGAAAAAATTCCAGCAATAGATAGGATCCAACATTGTTAACATTAGAATTCTAGTGTTGTAACATGGACTACCAATGCTTGGTAGTCAATGTTACTTGTTTTAACCTTGGTTTAACCTCCTTGTAAAGACAGTGGTAGAAGTGCTGAGTCATTCCTCCACTGTCTGGGTACCATCGTTCACGATGACCCCACCCTATGATGATGATGATTGTACTATTATTTCTTATCTAGTTCTCTCTCTTCCTTGCCCTCTTATAATCTTTATTATTTACATTTTCATTGTATTTATGGCGGTTTCTTGGGCTGACAGTCTAAATAAAATAGAATAGAATATATTTTATTGTAAATAAAGCCTTTTGGCATCTTATTTATTTACACTTTATTTAGGACATATTATATACAACACAAATAATTACAAATTAAAATACAATATAATAGAAGAAGAAAAAAAGAAAAAAAAAAAAAATTCCTGCCCCGCTGGGAATCGAACCCAGGTCACCATGCGTACAATGCCTAGCGCGCTAACTCACTCTGCCACGGTGACTACTGATATGACCATGCAGTTGAAAGCGATGTTAAATTTTTGTTTAAAAAAACGCTTGCATACGAGTCTGCAACCATTGGGACATTTTCATCTTTACTATTCAAGGTCCAAAACCCAACTGACCAAATTTCGTATTGTGCGCATGACACATACCTTCTCTCTTCTCTCCCTCTACAATTCAATACTTCGCCATTGTGCGCATGACACACACTTTCCCTCTTCTCTCCCTTTACAATTCAATATTTCGTTACATAATTTCGTTACATATTTTCGTCACATAATTTTGGTTATGTGCCAGAGCAAAGACATGAAAATGTCAAAATACATAATATATGTCCTAACTAAAGGGCGTGTTTATTGCTTTTGGCAATCTCTTCCACCCAACTCTTACAACGTCAATAGTATAAAAATTACATAAGTACACTACTTGTTACATGAGTACACTACTTATACTTATTTTTCACCGTCCCTGGCAGGCGCTGGAAAAGTTCAAGAAAGGCTGCGGACTGAACAATCCCCTGAGCTGTTTCCAGACCAGCGCTATCCTCCTCATGGGGGTGGAGAAAGCTTCCATAGCGCCGGACAAGCCTGCCGCTTTCCAGTACGCAGTGAAGGCTTGCGACCTGATGGACCTACGCGGCTGTGTGAATGCCAGCATCATGTGCAGGTGAGTTTTTCTTATTCTTTTTTACTTAACTAATAATACCGAAGAATTTCATGAATTTATGTTTGCAGGAAAGGAGACAGAATACTACAAGACGCTCTAGTAATTCAGTCAAACCTGGATACAAGGGACCAGAATATTTTCTCTTATATCCAGGTTTCTCTCATAAAGAGGTTGCTTTCCCTTTGAAAGAGGTACATTGACCTGGAAGTTGTTCTCTTTTATTCAGGTTTCCCTTATAACCAGTTCTCTTTTATCCAGGTTTCTCTTATAAAGAGGTTATTTTCCTTGAAAAAAGATTAAGTAGACCTGGAAATTGTTCTCTTATATCCAGGTTTCCCTTATATCCAGTTCCTTTATATCCAGGTGTGACGGTAATACCGAGTAATTTATGTTCGCAGGAAAGGTGACGGAATACCACAAGACGCTAAGAAGGCAGAAGAGTATAAAACGAAAGCGCTGGAGATTCAAAAGATGTACACGCACGATAATCAAGGCATTAATTTCCAGCAGGGCCTGTAGACGTAGAGAATACAGAGCTTAGACCTGGGGAGTACAGAGTCTAGACCTAGGGAGTACAGAGTCTAGACCTAGGGAGTACAGAGCTTAGAGCCAGGGAGTACAGAGCTTAGACTCAGGGAGTACATAGCTTAGAGCAAGAGAGTACAGAGCTTGGACCCAGGGAGTACAGAGTCTAGACCCAGGGAGTACAGAGTCTAGACTCAGGTAGTATAGAGCTTAGAGCCAGGGAGTACAGAGTCTAGACCCAGGGAGTACAGAGTCTAGACTCAGGGAGTACAGAGCTTAGACCCAGGGAGTACAAAGTCTAGACCCAGGGAGTACAGAGCTTAGACCTGGGGAGTACAGAGCTTAGACCTGGGGAGTACAGAGTCTAGACCCAGGGAGTACAGAGCTTATACCGAGGGAGTACAGAGTCTAGACCCAGGGAGTACAGAGCTTAGAGCCAGGGAGTACAGAGCTTAGACCCAGGGTTTGTATGTTTCCAGCGAATAGAGACCATGTAATTGAGAGCGACGTTACAAAAAAAAAAAAGAAAAACCCCTAAAATGGAATCATTGGACGAATGGAAATGGAAGGAGCCTAGTCATTGACCCCGAACCTTCGTGGTGTACTAGTCTAGAGATCCTGAGTTCGATTCCCGGTTGGGGCAAAATTTTCCAACAGGAAATTCTGTTCTCTCCAAAAACGTGAGGCTGGCATTTCCGGCCCTACCTAGGTTGAGTGAGGTTCATGTTAGATAGCTGATACGATTGCCAGCGAATGGAGGGTAAACCACCGTTCTGACTATCTTTGATCAGGACGTTAATACCAAATATAGTAGAATCTCGCTAAGAATTTTCCGATCCGGCCGGGATGCGAACCCGCAACCCCCGGGTCAACAACCAATGCTCTTAACCACTGAGCTACGGAGGACGGCTTGTTCTATCATTGTGCATCTATGGAGGAGTTCATTTAAAAATAAAATAATAATAATAGACTCTTCAGAAGAGCCTATTAGGCGAGGTTAATGCTCAAAGCATTTTCTACCATCCAACCCTCAGTTGTTATCATGAAGTCACATACTCTAATGAGAGAAAAAAACTCATGCACTGGGTGAGATTCGAACCAACGTATAATAATAACACTCTTTAGTGGAAGGCAACCACCAGGTGAGGTTAATGCTCAAAGCATTTTCTACCATCTAACCCTCAGAGTCCTATATATTTACCTATGTGGTCACAAACTCAAATTAATGAGGAACAATTCATGCATTGGGTGAGATTCGAACCAACGTATCCCTACGCTACCTGGATTACCAGACTAGCAAGGCACTAGTCTGGTAATCCAGATTTTTACTATGTTGGTAGTCGAGTGGTTATAAATTTATACAGTAAAAATTTAGGAAGGAATTAAATCAAACTGAACCATGAATAGATAGTTACCCACGTATTATTTTCTGTTTGTAAAAGTGTTCAAAATAAATAGTTAATACATTAATTCTTTTAAATTTTATGTATTTCTCAATCATCATCATAGGGTGGCGTCATCGTGAACGATGGTAGCCAGACAGTGGAGGAATGACTCAGCAGTTCTATCACTGTCTTTACAATAATAATAACACTCTTTAGTGGAAGGTAACCACCAGTTAATTTTCTACCATCCAACCCTCAGCTGTTATCATGAAGTCACATACTCTAATAAATGAGAGAAAAAAACTCATGCATTGGGTGAGACACTTCACGGGGTTAAGTGGCAGAGAATGCCAAAGGCATTAACTTCGCCCCGGATTACAAAACAATTGTAATAAAAATTAATATTTCTTTTTGTACATATTTCTAAGTTTTTTTTTTTTAATTATTGTTATATTTTTTTGTTGTTGTTGATAATTGTTTTGTAAAAAAAATAAAGTGTAAATAAATAAATAAGGCGAGGTTAATGCTTAAATCATTTTCTTCCACCTTACCCTCAGAGTCTTATTATTATGTGGTTAAAAATTCAAATTAATGAGGAAAAATTCATGCACGTAATATCACAACCACTCAAACTCGCTGTACTAAATCTACGCTGAAACCGGGACTTGAATCACCGACCTCCAGGTTACAAGTCCGCCGCCTTATCGATCAAGCAACTGAGGTCGGTTACAGTTATAAGTAATTATACACCAAGCTGGTGCGTTTGAAAATAAGTGGGGAAAAAACAAAAGTATGTCATTCGAGACCTCTTTTATTTTTTTACCGATTTTACCCTCTTTGGGATGGACAAGATATGAATTTGACATTTGAACTGGACACGAAAAGTACCATAGAAACTGTTGAATATTTCAATACGTAATTTCTATTTTTAGGAAGTTGTACCAAAAACCTATGAATATAGAGTGTGTGATTTCCATAATAAATTATTTATCAAACACCTCGGCCAAGGTGTTAAGAACGCCTTTTACAAAAAAAACAGACATTAGATAACACATTAATAATACATTATCTAATATTATTGTTAGAATTTTCCACGCAAGGATTTCCTTGTTGGTATTTCCGTTTAAAAGTTACCACCACGCTATATCAACCTAACCCGTGCTGCACCGGTGGAGATATGAAGGAGATTAGGGGGTTGAACCTCCATGCTGATGGGGGTTTAACCTCATCAGAAAAAAAGGAAAACAACGAGAAAATAGATTAGTTTTGATAATTGAAAACGAAAAAAAAACAGGCCGGGTTTTTTTTTGTGATTAAGGGCGGAAGTAATAGACAAAGTCTACATCACAAGTCATTAGTAAGCGTCGGTTTTCCCTATCTTACACAGTACGCAATACGTGACTTAGCGCCACAGAGGTATTACAAAAACGTCTATTAATTCCGCCCTAAATCTAATGAGTTTGTGGAGGGGGGGGGGGCAGTCTGTACGGTGTAGTACTCTAGCAAGACACTGGTCCATGGGCGCACGGAAGGCGGGGGGGGGGGGGGGCAGATTATTCAAAATGTCTTGCAAAGGCTTAGCTCAAATCCAAAAAGATTGTACTATGATGGAATGAGTTGACCGAACTTGGCTTGAGGCATGGCGAGTTCTCCATTGCTTATTCCTCCATGATAAGAGCCCCGCCATCTTGCTCAGCGCTAAGGACACCGAGGGGTTAATATTTTCATTAACTTTCTGAAAAGCAGCGCTGAATGTAGGTTGGTAAACTAAAGAGAGAACGAATTGGTTGATGAATGACGGAAACTCTAAATAGATGACTTCGTATGACAAGCTCACTTGAGTTGAAGTTTTCTCCGACCTCAGTAGCTCGATTGATTAGGCAACAGACTTGTAACCTAGAGTCGGGGTTCAAAACAAAAATGTGTTTTAGCACGGAGGACTGACTATTGAAAATTTTGGGTGATTCCATTACTTTCTATTCTTTAGGATAAGGGAAGTATCAAAGTAATGGAATTTTGCTGCAATCCACCACAAACTGAAAAGTACATTGGATTGCAGTAACTATTAAATAATAAGTGAAGGATGTGTATTTATGTTAAATGAAAATATAATGAAGTTATGGTAATGCTGCAAGCTGCAAGTATAATAGCAGCATTACCAGCAGAAGAAAAAATGGATGCCATTTACTACCTATAAATGTAATAGTGAAAAATGAATAAATCATAACAATTATTGTATTTTTAATAAAGTTATTGGAAAAAAAAGGAATTAAAAATGGTCTACCCCGTTTTCTACTACTCTCTGAAATCGGCGAGAAAGTTAGGCCAGCTCATCTACTCATCGTCCAAGGAAGAAACCCTTTATATATAATTTATATATTATATATGTTTATAAATGAAAATATAACAAAGTTATTGGACAAAAAAAAAATTAAAAATGGTCTACCCCTGTTTCTACTACTCTCTGAAATCGGCGAGAAAGTTAGGCCAGCTCATCTACTCATCGTCCAAGGAAGAAACCCTTTATATATAATTTATATATTATATATGTTTATAAATGAAAATATAACAAAGTTATTGGACAAAAAAAAAAATTAAAAATGGTCTACCCCTGTTTCTACTACTCTCTGAAATCGGCGAGAAGATTAGGCCAGCTCATCTACTTATCGTCCAAGGAAGAGGCCACTCCATCCTTCGCAGTGAGGAAAGCCTTCTCCCTCGCCCGAGTCTGGCTAAGTGTCCTGGCAATTCTCCTGCTGCTAACCAGTACCTTCCTTCACGCGGTGGAGGACCCGACTGAGTTCAAAATCAGACTGTTCGAAGACATCGCAGTCATCGAGTATTTCGCCGAGTTGCTCTGGTCCCGACGGCACTTGCCAGACATCATCCAGCTGGTCAACACGATGAAGCTCGCGTTTTCGACAGCCGATCCCCGCATCGTTCAGACGTGCAAGAGGCGGGAGAAAGCGTTGTACGTCTCGTTCTTCACACTGGCTTTGTTTGGTAAATATTTTTTACTTCCGAGAAATTTCTAATATTAGAAATCGGCAGCATTGTGTTCGTTTTTGTAAAAAAAAATATTTTTTTGCTCCGATTTCAATTTTTTCAATTTTTTTTTTTTTTTTTTTCTTATTCTTTCTCTTTTTTTATACCTACTTTCTCTATCCCATGTATTTTTTTTTCTTTATTTCGCAAAACATGTTCTATGTATGTAGATGTACATATTCTATATCCTTTGAAAAATAAAAAAATAAGGTACTGTCTACACAATCTGGCATAGCAAGCTAACTACGCCAACGTGCAATAAGTGACAAAGGACGGATACGCAATACATACATAATATGTAAATACTATTGGTTATTGGTTTACTATTAATTCCGAACCTGACGGAACATGTAGGAACGTTTTCATTCCGCATTAGTCGAGTTCCAAATTTAATGTCTTCGAGCATTCACGAACTTTAACGCACATAATGAAGGCATCAGGGGAAAAAAGAACAGAGTCCACTTCTTCGGTTGATTTGTGTTCCCCAGAAGATCTTAAGCCCCTCATTAAAATTATTTATAAAAACAATCTATCCAATCTATGGAATGAAGTCCACCCTAATAACAAACTAAAAAAAATCAAACCTACTATTGAATTGTGGAATTCAAGCCATAGATCGAAAAGATTCGAAGAAGTTGTTATATCCAGAATGAGAATCGGTCATACTTTCATTACCCATAGCCACCTGTTCAAAAAAGAACCCCCTCCCCTTTGTCAATGTGGTGTTGTCCTTACAGTTACACACCTCCTTGAATGCTCTATCCTAGCTCCTGCCCGTACCAATTTGTCCGCTATACCATCGTTACGTGACGACACAAATGAAATTGACGCCCTGATACTATATCTGAAACGAATAAAATGCTATAGAAAAATTTAGTTTGAAACGGAAACGGTGCGAAAGACCAGCTGTTGTTAAAGCACCTAAATTAAAAAAAAAAAAAACTGCTGAAAAATTTTGATTTTGTGACTCTCTGTTCTTTTTTCCCATCCGAACATTTCTCGAGAACGTCCAATGAATGTATTTCAGTCGCCTTTTTCAGCCACACTTCTGTCCCTGTTTGAAGTGTTCATCGTCCGGTCCGAAGTCTGGAATGAGAAACGCGCCCTTATGTATGGCTACAAACACCCTGAGAACTTGGTCCCTGTCAACTTTTACTTGCCCGGGGGCGTGGACTTGTCAGCACCGCCAGTGTACTATCTCTACTTCGTGTTGATGATACTGTTTACCATCTCGGTGACAGTTTCTCTCAGCTTCGGTTGTACGAGTCTCGCCATGTTTAGTATCCACCTGAAAGGTAAGCGGGAAAAATTATATATAGTCTGTCCCGGTAGCTCAGTGGTAAAGGCGGCACTCTGTGAATCCGTAGATTCCAGAGGTCGCGAGTTCGAAACCCAGCCGGGACATGACATGTTATCCTCCCATTTGGGATTTTTACCACATAATAATATGTCTTGGGCTTACTGCTGGAATAATGGGACTTTATAAAAGTCCTACTCGGGCAGTATAAATAAGGCGATATTATTATTATAGGCAGGCGTGGCCAGTGCTAAGGAGGTGCGCGGAACTGCAGCACCCCCAGACGAAAAAGAAAAACAGAGAATTTTCTCAAGTAATAACTCGTACACAGTGAAAATTATCACACATTTCTAGAATAATTAATGCATAATTATTATGATGTCCTGTATGGACTGGAGGGTAAAACCCCCTTCCTAATCAGGACGTTTAAACAAATAGAATCGTTGGCGTTAGGAAGGGCATCCAGCCGTAAATGTGCCAAAACCAACCAATCTCAACCATGAGGTTGAACAACGTCGACCCTGCTTGAGTGGGATTAGACAGAGTAAAAGAAGAAGAAGAAGAAAATTATGATTGGCATGGTAAATAAACTCTAAATCTTCAGATACTGAAAGAGCGACTATATAAATCCCATTTCAGTCCGGTTTATGTGGCAGCACCCCCAAAACATTTTCCCACCGGCCGGCCGCGCCTACCTATAGGTCAAGATAAATCTTTTCTCTCGAGATCCGAAAGTTGCCAGTTCGAATTCCGATCGAAGCGGATCTATTTTTTTAATCTATTTTTTTGTGAAAAAAAAAAATAAAAAGTGATCTATTTTTTTTTTTTAAACAAAAATCCTGTTGGCATTCTGTTCGTAAAAATTAAAAGACTTTTTTTTTAATTCAAGATAATTAGTCAAAACTTATTTAACTTATTTTGTCACAGAAAAAGACAAATGGACCACTTGCACATATATGTTTCTTTTCTATCGAAAGAGTTCATCGTAAGGATTGCCATAGTATTTTTTATTTATTTATTTTTTTTTTCTAAACGCACAGGAACCTTGTTAATTACTTCCGAGAAATTTCTAATATTAGAAATCGGAAGTATTGTGTTCGTTTTTGTAAAAAAAAATATTTTTTTGCTCCGATTTCAATTTTTTTCATATTTCTGGACGTTTCATAACCTCCTGAGCAAATTTGGTTTTGTGTCTGTCTGTCGGTCTGTCTGTCTGTTAAAACGATTCCTTGTAACGCGCAAATCTCGGAAACTACTCGACCGATTTTGATGAAATTTTGCACACATCTAGGAGACATTCTGTAGATGGTCCCATTTTAAATTCATCGAATTCGTACTAGCGGCTCTGGGTGAAAGAGACCATGCGCCTGACCACTAACTTTTTACTTAAATGCTTATATCTCGTTAACGGTACACCCGATTTTGATGAAATTTTGTATGTATATGCATATTATTATTTTACACAGGCTTTTTATATTTTCTTTTTAATTAATTATAATTTGACTCTGATATTTAAGAAAATCCGAAATTTTGGACAATAAAGTCAAAAAATAAGAACCACGACTTGCCGATACAGAATTTTTTGTAGAATCTAGAATGTAAAAAAAACGGTTTTCTATCATATAAAACAAATTTGAAGAAAATCGGTTCAGCCGTTTCGGAGATACAAGTAATTTAGTATAAAAACTCAAAAAACGCACGTGTACACAATGTGAAACAATCACGAGGAAGTATTGTGTCCATAATTGGCAGTGTATTTTTACTTTTTATATGGTAGATATGAAAATAAGATCGCTAGATGCTCTTAGCTACGGTACGGCCCTTAGAAGCTGTGGTGAGTATTGTAATACCCGGTCTGTCCCGGTAGCTCAGTGGTATAGGTGGCACTCAGTGAATCCAGAAGTCGCGGGTTTGAAACCCAGCCGGGACATGAGAAGTTATTCTCCCATTTGGGATTTTTATCACATAATAATACGTCTTGAGCTTACTGCTGGAATCATGGGACTTAATAGTCCTTATCAGGGATTATAAATAAGGCAATATTAATTGGTCTGATATTTTTATAATTATCTAACACTACCCCTTAAACAAAAAACAGTCTCGGAACCATCTCCGAGATCTAGGAACGAGATTGTATCGTCCTGTCTCGGATCCCAAAAAATGATATCGGAGACACCTAGGAGACCGTTCGGAGACTGCTACGGGACAGTCTACGTCCGCACCGTAGCGTCGATTGCTGGTGCTCGAGATTGCTCCAAGATCGGTCTCGGGAACTGTTTCCGAGATCATTCTCGGGGACCGTCTCCGAGCCTTCTCGGAACCGTCTCCGAGAACATTCTCGGGGACTGTCTCCGAGCCTTCTCGGAACCGTCTCCGAGAACATTCTCGGGGACTGTCTCTTCTAGACCACAGACCGTTTTAAATACCCTGGGAATTTTAGCTGTAAAACCACCTAAAAATAATACGACACATTTTTATAATAGAACATTTTTTTTATTGTGAAATTTAAAATAAAATAATTAAGAACAAAACAAAAAAAAAGAAGAATACACCTTAAAGAATGAAAAATCCCAATAAGAGACTAGAAACAATTGGAATAAAGAGATTGCCATAGGCAATAACCAATAAACCCGCCCTTTAGTTAGGACATATGTATAGGACATTGGATACGAATTCAATTTTTAATATTAATTTTTCGAGTTTAAGTCAGTTCTAACTCAGTTAGGGTCCATTTCTGACCCCTAGTTGATAGAGATAATCCATGCTTATTTGACCCAAGGAATCTAAGGTATCAATATATTTATGCAATCAATTTAGAAACATTAGAAAAAAAATTGACATGAAAATAAAAGTATCACATAAGTTCACATCTTAAAAGTATCTCTATCTTTAGTCACAGCAGACTACCCAGACGGCACAGAAAGTGTTTAAAAAGATTTTAAAAACACTTATTTTGACAAGATTCAAACATTTTATAAAGCTTATTTTGACAAGGCTTAACATTTTAGAAACACTTTTATAAGCTTACTATTTCCTCCCCCTGAGCATTTTATTAAGCTTATTTTTACAAGGTTTTGGAAATTGAATACCTACTTAATAATTAAGGGGCTCCATATTGAATTTCTTACCACCGCCATTGCCCGGAAAAATTTGAAAATTGTGATTTCACAGGAAATTTTTAAAATTAATTTGGATTTGATGAAAAATATACTACTTCAAGGCAATTTGGTTCTACAATGATGAAAAGCTGTTGATGAAATGCTAACATTAATAAATATAAAGACAATTTGTGTTTTTCAGTTTTATATTTTTCCATTTTCATGGTAAAAGAATTAAAAGCAAAAATATGTAACAAACAAAAACATGAAACAAACAGAATATAATACATAGAATCAGCAGATAAATTAAGCCAAGTGGACTTAATTAATCTAAATCTATTATACATATAGGTAATTAAGAGAGAGATGTGCTGAAATGCCATCTTCCTGCCCAGCAGCAGGCTGCCCGAAGACAAAGAATACCAGAACAGAAGTTGAGATTATTAAAGATGAAATTAGGAAATAGAACCCAGAGAG
Source organism: Bactericera cockerelli (assembly GCA_024516035.1). Lineage (NCBI taxonomy): Eukaryota > Metazoa > Arthropoda > Insecta > Hemiptera > Triozidae > Bactericera > Bactericera cockerelli. The sequence continues at coordinate 3,673,907 of CM044962.1, read as the reverse complement.
AATTTTGACTATAATATGGCATTCATAAAAAAAAGAACAGTCTTCCAGATTTTTTTTTTTGTTTGATTAAAGTGGGTTTAACCTCAATTGCATAGTCATATCATGACCGAGGTTTTACCCTCATTTGCAGGAAACTCACAAACCTGTTACCCACATTAAGCTCACCGAGCCTGGGTTGGGCCATTTTATTCTGAATTTACTGGGAATAGTACCAGGTAGCCACATTAACTTCACCCAGCCTGATAAAGGCTGTGTATACACATGTCAGCCTCATATTTTCTAAAGAATGAGAATTATCTGTTTCACAACAACAAAAATGAACCAAAATCTTTAGATTACGGGGAGTAGTCAAATCCTGAATAATGCAAGCTACTGTTTTAAAAATTAAAATTAATGAACACATTATAGTAAAAAATGTACTTATTACAAGTAAAAAAACTGTCTAAATTTGCAACACTTAATACTTCTTCTAAACTTACAATATTTTTTTTTTATGTTATAGCTGGTTCATGAAAAACCCCTGTCCTGATTTGAGATAGTGAGGATGGGAATTTCATTCTGAATTTAATGGGAACAGTACCAGATACCCACATTCACCTCACTCAGCCTGAGTAGGGCTAGATATACCAGCCTCACATTTTCGGAGAACAGATTTATTTATTTAAAATAAAAATGGGGGTTGTATACTGAATTTACTGGGAATAGTCCCAGCTACCCACATTAACCTCACTTAGCCTGATAAGGGCTAGGAATGCCTCATTTTTAAAGGGAACAGAATTGCTGTTTGAAAGAAAAAAAAACTGTGAATTGAACACAGGATCTATTGATTATGGAACAGTATAGTCAAATCTTCAATAATGTGAACCTATTAAAAAGCCTTTAGCTAGTCAGTTCTCTGTTCATAGTTGTCTAGCAAAACACTGGTCTTTTCCCTGTTTAAAATACCCCAGTCAGACACCTGTTAAGAGTGTGATTCTGATTAAGTGGAATATCTGGAACAGGTTAATCTCCAGCATTTTCACATACATATCCTGGTTTGACTATAAAACAATGTAAAATGTAAGATATTGTTTAGATATTGCTTACCCCACTAATTGGAGTGTAAAACTCACTTATGATTAATGCATGGAAATTGGTACACTTTAGAACAGTAAATTTTTTAAAGTAGAGAAAAATTTCTTTTTAGTTACACCCTAAAACTATGATGTAGGAACTTTAGAAGAGTCAACTTGTTGGACTTTTATCTGAAATTGTTAGATATAATTATTTTGTGTAAATCATCAATTTGTAGTCACTTTCACTTATCCCATGTCAGGTTCAATATGTTTGAGGAGGGAGGCAGCTTGAATAGGTATCTTCAGGTTGAAGCTATGTTGGATTGGATGCACAATACATGTAAACAGGTGGAAAATATCATGTGGATTTCCTCCATAGATCATATTTATTTTAGTAGTAGTATCTATTGATTGAGCACCAAGTTCTTCACGTTCTTTAACTGAAGACGGCTATTCTAGCCTTTATGTTGGTGATAATTATTTTAAATGCTAGATGTTTAAAAAGATATTATGTTTGCAGACATATTGACCATTACTTAAATTACTTAAAACACGTTTTATTAAATCACTTATTTGGATGAGCAGAAGTCACTGATGTGAAATTACTTATGAAGTTATCTTAGGAATGAGATTACACATAATATTGACGGTAGTTTCTCAAAATACTGTATAAAATATCTTTACCTCTTATGTATTTGAGTTTTACTAATTATCTCAGGAAAACTAATTAATTTATTCAAATTGCAGAATTCACTCGATTTAGAAAATGTTTTGCAAATTTTACTTTCAATTTCCGGTGTTGCCACAGGGTACTGGATCTCGTTCCGAGACGGTTCCGAGAACATGTACTCGGGACGAGTTTGGATCTTGTCCCGAACTAGCTCGGGAATAGATCCGGGATAGGTTCCGAGTAAGTTGGTTAAACATTCTCCGGGAGAGTTTCAATCCATTCCCGCAGTACTCCCAGAGAAAGATGTTTCCGAGCACGCTGTTTTTACTCTCTCGTATCAATCTCCGAGACTACTATATCGGAGTTAGTAGATCAGAGACACCTTTTTGTTTAAGGGGTAGCGGGCTGTCGCCCGCTTTGCGGGCCGAGGCATGGCCGTGAAAGCAAAAAATCCTTTTTCGCCAATGGCAGGTGTTGTAGTGGGAGTTTCGAAAAATCCCGTCTTATTGCACATCTAGACTATAAGACAAAGCTACCTACCAAATTTCAGCTTCCTAGGACTTACGGTTTGGGCTGTAGAGCGATGATCAGTCAGTGGTCAGTGGTCAGTGGTCAGTGGTCAGTGAGTGTCTTTGACATTTATATATTAAGATTTTCAGGTCAGTATGAACTGTTACATCGCCATCTCAAGACAATAACTCAACCAGAGATCTGTCTTGGGAGCAACTTCAAATACTATACCAACATTGTGACGGATCAATATTTCACAATTGATCCATTGGATCCCTACAGAATAAAGCTGTTCACTCGCCAAACAGAACCGGATGAGAAATCTTGTCACATAGATGCTAAAACCAGGGAAACCATACATCAAATAATTTCATATGACATGTCTAGAAGAAATAAGATGCTCTCAACTAAAGGACATTCTAATCATGAAATTCAAACATGTCAGAAAGTTTCTCCCTCATCAATATATTTGGATGAAACGTATAATCCTATTTATGAAGAATATCTATTGAAACAAATAATAAAGTATCAACAGTTTCTTTTGAACTATCACATGCAAGTAAGTGTGACAAATGTAATATTAAACACTCGCTTATTATGCCGAAAGCTCCGGCCGGGTTCGATCCCTCAAGCCGACAAAAAATTAATATTCCAAATTTGGTTAGAGTTGTTTGTAAGGGATTCGTTTCAAACCTAGCACCTAAATGAGAAGTATTGTGTCACTTCTCGCCCATCAGAGGGGAGGCATACTACGGACTGGGGAAGCTACAACATAGACCACAAGCGTCCACAGTAGCTCCTGTTTCATGGCTACGGATTTCACAGCACTATTAAAAAGGCTGTGAAACACTCATCTTTACATAAAGAAATGTCCCGGCTGATGCATTTCGGACCTGCGATATCTAGGTTAATATATAATAATATAGCCTTATTTATACTGCCCGATTATGACTATTAAGGTTCCATTATTCCAACATCATATTATTATTATCTGGTAAAAGTCCCAAATGGGAGAGTAACTTGTCATGTCTCGGCTGGGTTTCGAACCCACGAACTCTGGAATCTCTGGATTCACAGAGTGCCGCCTTTACCACTGAGCTACCGGGACCATAGATAAAGAAAGTAGATAACAAACTCTGGTCGAGAACTGAAGCACCCCTTCTGAATAGGAAATTAGGATACAACTGCCTCAATAGAAAATGACAGACACCATGCTAATAATGGTTTCCGCCATTTTCTATTGAGGAAGTGCTTCACATGAAATGCCCAGAGGTACTAGGTAACAAGCTATTAGGTATTGAAAATTGAATAGATTTATTGAGCATTGGGAGTTCTTTATCGATTATTGTTTATAAATCTATGACCGGGACAGAGCTGCAACAACTCTTATAGAAATGCTTGACATACAACCCTCTCAAAAAGGCGAGATCTCGACAGAATGATGTTATTGTATAAGCTTCTGAACAACCAGCTCTTATGTCCAAGCCTCCTCAATTGTTTAAGAATTAAAATCCAAAATCCAACACTAAGACCAAGAATGGCTGGGTTGTTTCAGGTTCCGGATTCCCCACCTTCAGCACAAGATTTTTATCTTTTGAAGGTGGGTATACCCTCATAGTTTGTTGAATATGATACTGTAAAAAATAAATAAATGGAAACTTCAAAAAAAAATATATATATATATATATATATATACTAAACTGCAAGAAGCGCCAATAACTAGAGCCATGACACTCTGCAACACACTTTAGCTGGACCATGATCACTATAATCTCTCAAGTGATCTGTTCCGGCTGGAATGTGAGCAGAGAATGTCTGTATAAAAATGTATATTTAAGTTAAGTCTTTATTGTTTATAACCTTTAGTTTGTATGCCTTGTTAGGACATTAGTATTGTCGTTTAGATTACTTTAAAATATTAAAGTTCTAAATGATGTTACGAGTATGTCCTTAAAAAAAAAAAAAAAAAAAAAAACAAGATGGTCTACATGTCCACAGGTGGAACTCAACATGCGCCCCATAGTGATCAGCACGTGCGTCAACTTCATCACTCTCATAGCCCTGAGTGCGCAGATAGTGATCGAAACCGAGTTCAAACTGCGCGGAGCCGACGCTTTTGGCCTGCTCATCCTTCATCTGTACAACCTGGTAGAGTTCAGCGATGAAATACAGGAGTGCCACCAGAAAACACTCTCCATGCTGTATTTCGACTGCCAATGGTACAGAAAGACGGTTCGTATACAGAAGATGGTTGGCTTCATCATCCTGCGGTGCCAGAAAAGCGAGCACTATTCGTTCTTCGGAGGATTCATCACGTTTGATCGGCCTCTGATGCTCGCGCTGTTCCGAAAGATTTACACGTTTGTGAATTGGTTGCTTCGGATGCATTGAACAATATTCCCCTTAAACAAAAAGGTGTCTCTGATCTACTAACTCCGATATAGTAGTCTCGGAGATTGATACGAGAGAGTAAAAACAGCGTGCTCGGAAACATCTTTCTCTGGGAGTACTACGAGAGAGTAAAAAAAGCGTGCTCGGAAACATCTTTCTCTGGGAGTACTGCGGGAATGGATAGAAACTCTCCCGGAGAATGTTTAACCAACTTACTCGGAACCTATCCCGGATCTATGCCCGAGCTAACTCGGGACAAGATCCAAGCTAACTCCAAGCTAACGTCCCGAGTACATGGTCTCGGAACGGTCTCCGAACGAGATCCAATACCCTGTGGCAACACCGCAATCCATATCTTAAGAGCGTGCACGCATTTTGTTTTTAATTTTTAAAGTTCTTTGTTTTATGCGACGTTAAACATAAATTAAAAAAAAATCTCCTGTAGGTAAATGTTGTAATCTTTTTAAAAGTCGTAAGTTGTTTTATCATATCATAATAGGTGTAATGTGTAATCTTTTTATAGTTTCTTCTTTTGCAAAAGTGTTTGGTTTTCACAGACATACCCTTGTGTTAGTATCTATTGATTGCAATCAATAGATACTACTACTAAAATAATTATGATCTATGGAGGAAATCCACATGATATTTTCCACCTGTTTACATGTATTGTGCATCCAATCCAACATAGCTTCAACCTGAAGAAACCTATTGAAGCTGCCTCCCTCCTCAAACATATTGAACCTGACATGGGATAAGTGAAAGTGACTACAAATTGATGATTTACATAAAATAATTATATCTAACAATTTCTGATAAAAGTCCAACAAGTTGACTCTTCTAAAGTTCCTACATCATAGTTTTAGGGTGTAACTAAAAAGAAATTTTTCTCTACTTTAAAAAGTTTACTGTTCTAAAGTGTACCAATTTCCATGCATTAATCATAAGTGAGTTTTACACTCCAATTAGTGGGGTAAGCAATATCTAAACAATATCTTACATTTTACATTTTTTTATAGTCAAACCAGGATATGTATGTGGAAATGCTGGAGATTAACCTGTTCCAGATATTCCACTTAATCAGAATCACACTCTTAACAGGTGTCTGACTGGGGGATTTTAAACAGGGAAAAGACCAGTGTTTTGCTAGACAACTATGAACAGAGAACTGACTAGCTAAAGGCTTTTTAATAGGTTCACATTATTGAAGATTTGACTATACTGTTCCATAATCAATAGATCCTGTGTTCAATTCACAGTTTTTTTTTCTTTCAAACAGCAATTCTGTTCCCTTTAAAAATGAGGCATTTTTTTTTTTTTTTTTGTACTTTCAAAAGATTATTTTTTATTGAACAAATTCTTTCATCTTCATAAATAAAATTTAAATGTAAAAAATAACTTATTAATAAAACGAAAATTAGGAACATGGCAAGTTAAGTGGCCAATTATGCTAAGCATGTGTTAGGCCACTTTTTATTTTATTTTTTTCTTTTTTTTTTTCCTAGCCTATCAGGCTAAGTGAGATTAATGTGGGTAGCTGGGACTATTCCCAGTAAATTCAGTATACAACCCCCATTTTTATTTTAAATAAATAAATCTGTTCTCCGAAAATGTGAGGCTGGTATATCTAGCCCTACTCAGGCTGAGTGAGGTGAATGTGGGTATCTGGTACTGTTCCCATTAAATTCAGAATGAAATTCCCATCCTCACTATCTCAAATCAGGACAGGGGTTTTTCATGAACCAGTTATAACATATAAAAAAATATTGTAAGTTTAGAAGAAGTATTAAGTGTTGCAAATTTAGACAGTTTTTTTACTTGTAATAAGTACATTTTTTACTATAATGTGTTCATTAATTTTAATTTTTAAAACAGTAGCTTGTATTATTCAAGATTTGACTACTCCCCGTAATCTAAAGATTTTGGTTCATTTTTGTTGTTGTGAAACAGATAATTCTCCTTCTTTAGAAAATATGAGGCTGACATGTGTATACACAGCCTTTATCAGGCTGGGTGAGGTTAATGTGGCTACCTGGTACTATTCCCAGTAAATTCAGAATAAAATGGCCCAACCCAGGCTCGGTGAGCTTAATGTGGGTAACAGGTTTGTGAGTTTCCTGCAAATGAGGGTAAAACCTCGGTCATGATATGACTATGCAATTGAGGTTAAACCCACTTTAATCAAACAAAAAAAAAATCTGGAAGACTGTTCTTTTTTTTATGAATGCCATATTATAGTCAAAATTCTCTCTGGGTTCTATTTCCTAATTTCATCTCTAATAATCTCAACTTCTGTTCTGGTAGTCTTTGTCTTCGGGCAGCCTGCTGCTGGGCAGGAAGATGGCATTTCAGCACATCTCTCTCTTAATTACCTATATGTATAATAGATTTAGATTAATTAAGTCCACTTGGCTTAATTTATCTGCTGATTCTATGTATTATATTCTGTTTGTTTCATGTTTTTGTTTGTTACATATTTTTGCTTTTAATTCTTTTACCATGAAAATGGAAAAATATAAAACTGAAAAACACAAATTGTCTTCTTATTTATTAATGTTAGCATTTCATCAACAGCTTTTCATCATTGTAGAACCAAATTGCCTTGAAATAGTATATTTTTCATCAAATCCAAATTAATTTTAAAAATTTCCTGTGAAATCACAATTTTCAATTTTTTCCGGGCAATGGCGGTGGTATGAAATTCAATATGGAGCCCCTTAATTATTAAGTAGGTATTCAATTTCCAAAACCTTGTAAAAATAAGCTTAATAAAATGCTCAGGGGGAGGAAATAGTAAGCTTATAAAAGTGTTTCTAAAATGTTAAGCCTTGTCAAAATAAGCTTTATAAAATGTTTGAATCTTGTCAAAATAAGTGTTTTTAAAATCTTTTTAAACACTCTCTGTGCCGTCTGGGTAGTCTGCTGTGACTAAAGATAGAGATACTTTTAAGATGTGAACTTATGTGATACTTTTATTTTCATGTCAATTTTTTTTCTAATGTTTCTAAATTGATTGCATAAATATATTGATACCTTAGATTCCTTGGGTCAAATAAGCATGGATTATCTCTATCAACTAGGGGTCAGAAATGGACCCTAACTGAGTTAGAACTGACTTAAACTCGAAAAATTAATATTAAAAATTGAATTCGTATCCTATGTCCTATACATATGTCCTAACTAAAGGGCGGGGTTATTGGTTATTGCCTATGGCAATCTCTTTATTCCAATTGTTTCTAGTCTCTTATTGGGATTTTTTTACTTTCCTTATCTTATAATAAGGAAAGTATTGTATTCGTCGAAAATTTGACCTACCCAGTTTTTCACATTTCTGGACGAATCATGGCCTCAGGATACCAAAAAAGTTGTTTTCAGCCATTGGTCCGTGCGTCTGTCTGTCTGTCTGTCTGTCTGTCTGTCTGTCTGTGTGTGAACAGGATATCTCAAGAACGGTAAAAGCTAGAGACTTGAAATTTGGTACCTAAATTGATTTTATACACCAGATGAACCACGAAACTTTTGGCTGAAATCGGCCGCATTCTGCGGCCACAAGGCCGCAAGCGCTGCTTCTTTAAATTGGTTAAAGATACAAAATTTTTTAGAGAACAATATTTTCTTAGATTAAAAAAATAATAGGGGTCTATTCTGATCATTTTTTTGATATCTTGAACTTTTTGGAACTCGGCCCCAATTTACCGGTATTTCGGGGGGACCCGCTTTGACTAACTTTTTTATTATTCATCCTACATGGGGGTTGTGACATATCAAATTCAATGATTTTGAAGTGCTGATTACGAATTTGGTATTGGTTTTTAGTTATCTGTTACCGTTGAGTCACCAGTGGCGGAATTCGACTCCTTTTTGGGGGATAAGGAAAGTCGTGTGATGTTTACACCAGATTTTTCATTCTTTAAGGTGTATTCTTCTTTTATTTTTGTTTTGTTCTTAATTATTTTATTTTAAATTTCACAATAAAAAAAATGTTCTATTATAAAAATGTATCGTATTATTTTTAGGTGGTTTTACAGCTAAAATTCCCAGGGTATTTAAAACGGTCTGTGGTCTAGAAGAGACAGTCCCCGAGAATGTTCTCGGAGACGGTTCCGAGAAGGCTCGGAGACAGTCCCCGAGAATGTTCTCGGAGACGGTTCCGAGAAGGCTCGGAGACGGTCCCCGAGAATGATCTCGGAGACAGTTCCCGAGACCGATCTTGGAGCAATCTCGAGCACCAGCAATCGACGCTACGGTGCGGACGTAGACTGTCCCGGAGCAGTCTCCGAACGGTCTCCTAGGTGTCTCCGATATCATTTTTTGGGATCCGAGACAGGACGATACAATCTCGTTCCTAGATCTCGGAGATGGTTCCGAGACTGTTTTTTGTTTAAGGGGTTATTATTTAATTCTTTATTAATAGGACATAATTATGTAAAACAAGTAATGATAAAAATTAAAATACAAAATTTAGAACAATACAATACAAAAAGAGAAAAAAATAAACAACATAGATAAAATAAATATATACAGATGTCCTAACTAAAGGGCGGGATGATTACCTATGGCAATCTCGTCCACCCCACACCAAACTTTTGACCCTAACATCTTGGAAAATAGGTAAAAACCTGGGAAATGACCTGCACAGACACTTCAGCTAAATCCTACATTATTAAATAATAATAATCGCCTTATTTATACTGCCCGGGTGCCCGGTCTGCCAGATTAAGAGTATTAAGGCGCATTATTCCAGCAGGATAATGCTCAAAGAATATTCTACCACCTAACTTTTAGAGTCTTATTATTATGTGGGTCACAAACCCAAATTAATGAGGAAAAATTCCTGCTTTAGGTGGGATTCAAACCAACGGATTAATAAGCTACCTGGATTATTAGACTAGCGTCTCAACCACTTAACTACCAATAGATGTATCAGTTACCTCTATCTACCACCTGATTTAGATGTATCAGTTACCTTTATCTACCACCTGATTTTATCAATGTAATTTTTATATATTTTATCTTTTTTTTATATATCATGTACCTTTGTACCTCTAGCACACATACAAAAATTAAATATACAAAAATGTATATTTAAATTCTAAAATATACATAATAAAATAATGGAAGAAAACCATTTCAATTATTTTTACTGAAGCCTCATAATTTATGTCGCTTGCCTTCTAGAAAGACTCAAGAATTTGTTGGTGATAATAATAATAATAATATTTACATTGCCCGATTTGAACTAAAAAATAATAACGAGTTATTTATACTGTCTGATTAGGACTAATGAGTAATGAGTCGAATTATTCCAGCAGTAGGTAAGCAAAAGACGTACTATTATGTGGTAAAAATTCCAAATAGAGGGATTTGGGATTACTTGTTATATCTCGGCTGGGTTTCAAACCCGCGACCTCTGAGTTACCAAATCGACCTGACGCCTTGACCACTGAGCTACCGGGACTGAAGAATCTATTCACAGTAGCGCTTGTTTTGGTTTTGTTATTATCATAGATTTAAAAACAAAATAGATAATGAAAAAAACTCCCTATGATCTGCGGGCATCTTATGTGAAGCAACTGAAGCACTTCCGCAATAGACAATGCTGGACACCATTTATGCTATTAGAATGGTGTCCGACATTTTATATTGAGGCAGTGTATGCTATTTGTTAAGTAGAAGGGCCAAAGGAATGCTTCAGTTCCCGACCAGAGTTCGTTATCTACTTTCTAAATGTATGGTTATTAACTTATTATGTAGTCGAATGCTTCTCTTGCGCCTTTATACTATTTAATAGTTATGCAATGTGCAAATTATATATTTCATCAAGCTTCCCTGGAATTCCGCTAGACTGCATTTTCGTAGCTTCCATAATCCATCGAGGGAAAAAGTGGAAAACAAACCAACCCAGCCAAAAAAGTTTGAAGAAAAAGCTCAAAAAAATTTCGCTGATAAATTGTGCTCAAATAGATAAGAAAATGTGTTATTCCGCTTTTTTTGTCTAACTTTCTATTATTCTCAAGAAATGATCTTGTTTTTGAAGCTAAACAATGAACAATGTTATTCCTACTTTAGAAACCTTCACTACATTTCTTTCATCAAGTGACAGGGCTTGAAGAAAATTTAGAATCATCCACTTTGGCCTGTGTGGGTGTTTTTAATCAAAATCCATTTTTAATGTGAAGAAAAATCTCTCCTTGAGATGACCAAAATGGACCCAAACACCAGCCAACCTCAGAAATTCAAAATTTTGAGGTAAGTGATAAAGTTGTTTGACCAGCAGATTGCACAACAAGGGCAACACATCTGGCCATGTTTACATATTTCTCTTCACTTTGGCTGTTTCCCAATAAGGAATTGAAATTGTTTCTGGTTGCTAAGTTTTTCTTTCAAAGGTTTTAACAAGACATCTGTGCAATGCTCATACTTTGCCAAACTTCCCATCTATTTGCATTGAAGAGAATGTTGGCTTAAGAGGCCAAGGCTGCAAATGATGAAATCAAGGTGACTCTTAATTGTTAAAGACTGATACCAATTCCAAGCTCTCTTCGTCTAGACTGAGAATTGAGAGCAGATCTTGTGTTGTCATCACAACTTATGCTAAGGTGTAAATAATACTTATTATCACTTGGCCAAGGCTTCTTTATATGAAATGAATCTTGTTGAACAATCAATGAGATGATTGTGCTTCGAAGGTGTAAATAAGTTGTTTTTTTCTATCAAAGCATTTAAGGTTTTACTGATAAGGTGGATAATTGGATTTGACATTGTGAGACCTCCTTTGATGCTTTATTTAGACAAAAATCATATTTATTATCTAAATACATCTGAAAATCACCATTCTAATGTCTGAAAAATACATAGTTAGCAATCTTGACCATTTATTTGATATGACTGCTTTTTTACCCCCATATATCTCAAAAAAATTAGACTTAATTATGTGCCTTTTTGTTGGTAATTGTACCCCAGAACTACTTTTGTATAACTTCAGAGCACTTTACCTTTACATAAATGCCATTCGGAAAACGGAAAAACTCGGTCAGAACTTTTCCACTCTGGCTGGGATTCGTACGCACAACCTGATGGTCAGTAACCAATGCTCTTAATCACTAAACCCCATATGTCAACAATTATGTGCCTGAACTTGTGTCTACCCGATTAGGGTTGTATTTTAACAATATCAGAGACCAAAGAGTAATGAAATTAATATCAAAATTTTCACGAGAATCAACTCCACCTTAAAACAACCATCTCATTGCTTGAAAAAATCATTTTATCTAATTAACACATTCATATCTCCAGCATAGTAGACACAATTTTGAAATTCTCTCCCTCTCCTTATTTATATTTGAGTCTGTCCAGTTCATTCTGTGACCGACTCTTCAATCTTCTTACTGACCACATGTGTGTATGTGTGTGCTAGTTCAGTCAAGTCCTGTTGTAAAGCATGGACAAACAGCTACTTTACTTTTAAAATGCTAAAGTAAACTAGCTACATTAACCTTGGTTGACTTTGGATAAACCATCACATTGGTTTGTACTAAAGTTGCCCTAACCTTGCTGGATATTGCCTAACTACATGCTTTATGTCTGTGCAATGATCCCACAAAAACTGATCCACTCAGTGAACCATTGACACTAGCTCTGCCAGTATCCGAAACATTCCTCGAAGCCAGTAGTGAGGAGTTCTATAAATTGTCACACTACACTATACCATTTTAATTTCATTTTAAAACTTTAGTTTGAATTTGGAACTCTGTTCTGTGGTGTCTGTTAGATTATTTCAATGTAACATTATCATTTGTTCTTTTCAGTTTTAAGTATTGAACATTCACATCTCATTAAATAAAATACCTACTCTATCTTTGTTATAATGCTCTTTAAAAGGTTGGTAACTTTTAAACATCAAAAGTGAACATGACATAATCTTTGAAAGATTACTAGATCAATTAAATTTTCAGTGCCACTGATTTCTACTTTATGAATTAAAAATTGAAAAGCAACTTGCAGTTCATCCAAATTGGCTTGCAACAATTATTTAACATAATAACTCTACTTGGTATTTAATCTGAACAAGAAATGTAAAAGAGAAGGTACATCTGTACATTGAGTAAATTATCACGTTTGTTTACCTCAAGTATTTCCATTTTTCTTTCAGACCAAATGAGAAACTTACTCTGGACTCTAACCCCAAACCACTGGCTGCCAGTAACCAGGAAGACTTTGACAACTCAGCCCGCATATTCAAGTGAGTGTTGCATAGAGATTGTGAAGGAATAGTGAGTAATTGACCAATGTGTATACCTGTGTGTGAGCAAAATGTTACCTGATATCTACAAAAAGTCTGGCTAGAGGACATTAAACAGGGGGAAGACTTGTGTCTTGCTAGAGGACTATAAACAGAGAACAGAATTTTCAATGGTTCACTGGTTTTTAAAGAAAAAGTCCAAGTTCTCATGATGATTTATCATGTATAAATATGTGGTTCAAAATGTACCAACTTTTGAATGAAATTTGGCTCAAGACCATCACTACCCCTGGCTCTGGCCAAGTTGGTTACAACAAATACAATTTAATCATTATTTAATTTAATTAAATTTTAGTGTTAAATAATAATAATACATACATTCCTACTCACTATGAGATTTTGAAAAATGCATCTTTCACAGATGAGGAATTCTTATTTCACATTCTCACTTCCAGATCTATCAATGATGTGCAACGGTTCTTGGATGTGAAGCGGAGTAAGTGCTCCACAGTCCTCGATCTATTCACCACCTCCTTGGAGGCACAGCGCATGCGTCTCAAGTCCTACTGTGAGCGACTCATGTTCAAGGACCCGCTAGCATATGGTCGGGAGGCCAAGGACATACTGTGGAAGAAGTGCTACTATGACGTGATCAACACCGCTAAACTGTTGAGGAGTGTGAGTTATTTAATGGAGTGGAAACTATACAATTAACACTGCAACCCAAAAAGATCTATTGAGCCCAGTTTTTTATGAGTGTTTCACAGCATTCTTTATTTTATAGCCAAGAAACAGCAGCTACTGTAGATACTTTTGGTCTATGTTGTAGATAACCTTATGACCACACCATAATAACAAGACTTTTAGGTGGTAGAAAAGGCTTTAAGCATTAACCTGGCCTGGTGGTTACCTTCCACTAATGATGATCATTATTATAACCTTACACTAAAGAGACTTATTCTTGTTCAATTCTAGGATTCCCAGTGGCAGCCAGATGAGCTCTCCTGTGTTCAAATTCATCTTCAGTCTGGCATCGGCCATTACCATCACATACTCAAGAGGTTCCAGCAAGAATTCAACATATCTTTTACCGGTAAGTATAAAAAGTATGCTGTCTCTTTTTTTGGTAAGTATCTTATAATCAATCAAATTGAATTTATTCAAATGAATACCAACCTCAGTAGCTTGATTGATAAGGCGGCAGACTCAAACTGGCTTTACTAATGTAGATTTAGCGTTACTCGATTTTTTTCTACCAATCACAGAGCTCCAAATTGATCACGTGACTTTTTTTCTTTAAATTAAAAAAAAAAAATAGTTTTTAACCTTGAAGATCTTCCGTATACCTTCCGATTATTTTTTATTGTAAAAATTGTATCTTATATAAATTAATGGAAATATTGTTTAAAAAAATCCTGGTATAATAATGATAATAACAATAACACTCTTTAATGGAAGGTAACCACCAGGCAAGGCTCAAAGCATTTTCTACCACCTAACCCTGAGAGTATTATTATGTGGTCACAAACTCAAATTGGGCGCGCGATTAGCTCAGTGGTTAAGCACTCGCTTGCCATGCGGAAGGTCCTGGGTTCGATCCCCCGTTTCCAAAATTAAGAATACAAAAATTTGTATTCTTAATTTTGTTACAATTGTTTGTAAGGGATACCTTCCGGTGCGCTCGTGTTGACCCAGCACCTAAATGGGAAGTATTGTGTCACTTCTCGCCCATCAGAGGGGAGGCATACTACGGGATGGGCAGGCTACAACACAGACCACAAGCGTCTACAGTAGCTCCTGTTTCATGGCTACGAAATAAAAAAGGCTGTGAAACACTCATCTTTAAAAAAAAAATTCATGCACTGGGTGAGATTCGAATCAACGGATCCCTACGCTGCCTGGATTACCAGACTGGCGCGTTAACCACTTGACCACCTGTTCCCAGAGCGCAGAGTGAAGGAGAAGGGCCCCGCCTCCTCCGAGCTAGACCACTGGGCCACCAGCTCCGTTTACTGCTGTCTCATCCACCTCGGGGACCTCTCCCGCTACAAGCTAGACATCTACCCCGGGGCCTCGATCTGTCTCGCCGCGGCCTACTACTATCAGGCCCTGCACTGGCGGCCGCGCTCCGGCCTCCCGCACAACCAGCTGGCAACACTGTACAACAGCCAGGCCACCTATGTGAACGCGGCCTACCACTACTTCCGCTGGTGAGAAATGATGTTTTATTTACTTACTTTACTTTACGAGTCCGGGCCATCGATTCGCCTCTGATAACACAAAGAGGCGTAAACCACAAATTTTTTAAATCGTTTTTATTGCTTAGATTGAGTCTACTTGTGCTATATTTTGTTCTCACAAATAGACGTAACCCAATTATAATCCAAAGAAAATATAAAACAAAAATTGAAATCAGGGGTATCCCTCATTTTCTCTTTTTCAGACAAATCAAATAGGCGTAAATCGATAGTCACAGTTAAATAATCAAATTTGGCAACAGAAAAAGTTCGTATGGTCATTCACGGGTACAGGGAAGTGATAATAATGTTCCTACCGTGAACAGAAAATTTATGCACAAGGAAACTCATTTTGGCTCTCCTGTAAAATTTCGAAAATGTTGTTTACGCCTCTTTGTGTTGTCAGAGGCGAATTGCCTTCATATAGTTTCTTGCCAATAACGAGCCACTTCTATTGCCTGGTTGTTGGCTTCTAGAAGATCTTGTGTGTTACATTTTGTTGGGATTTTTGGACAGACCATTTTATTATTATTTATTGACCTTATGGCCCACGAGTGGGCATTGTCAATAATAATAATATCGCCTCATTTATACTGCCCCATTAGGACTATTAAGTCCCATATTATCAATGTTTCAAAAACAGCTGTTTACCTAATCTTAAACATTACCTTCAAAAATTTAATTTAATATGTTTTTTTTTAATAATTGTGAATAAGCCTAAATTAATGATGAGAAAAAAAAATATCTCTCCCCAGTAAAGAGTGCCTTCAATAATTTACCGACATCACTAGCTTGATCGATAAGGCGGCGGACATGTAACCGGGAGGTCGGTGGTTCAAGTCCCGGTTTCAGCATAGATTTAGTAAAGCTAGTTTGAGTAGTAGTTGATCATAGTAACACAAATATGAGAACTTTAACTTTCTTCAACACAGTTTTTTTTTAACTTTGAGAAAGTTTACATTTCTATACTTTTAAAATCTCTAATAATTTAATGTAATAAATACCTACATGATTTTTTTTTATCTTTCCCGCTTGGGAACACCACGCAACGTTGGCGATTCTTTTTAATTTTTTAACATAATTATTTATTTATTTATTTACACTTTATTGATAGGACATACACCTACTATATACAATACAAGTAATTACAATTTAAAATACAATATAATAGAAGAAAAAAAAAAAAAAAAGTTTTGTTTTTAGTAAAAACATTTCAGTTATTGCTGTGCTTCGAACCATTTAAGGTCGAAACACAGTGTTGAAATTACGATTAAAAAAAAAAAAAAAAAAAATTAATATGTACAAATATAATTATTATTTGCTTTTTTATTATAGAAATACACAAACCATTTTTTTTTATCTTTTTTTAACATTTCCTTGAATATTCTCGCCCCAGTCTCAACTCGCCCAAGCCCTTCGAGGGCGCCGCCTGTAACCTGCGCATCCTGGCCGACAAGAACAAGGTGCGCATGCGTGAGAATTCGACAGCCGACTCCATACCCGTGTACAAGCTCATGGTCGAACACTTCGTCCAGCTGTGCTACACGCTCTACTACGATATGCCGCTCAAGCCGGAGCTGAAAGATGTGAGTACGGGCCATGCCTTTTAATGCCGAGAATTTTTTTTTTTTTTTTTTTAAGCTTTATTAGGTAGAAAATATATACAGTAGAACACAATGAAATATAAAGAAAAACAAAAAGATTACACAAATACAAGAAGGAAAAAAAAGAGAGAAATGTCCTACCTAAAGGGCGGGGTTATTGCCTGTGGCAATCTCTTCCACCCAACCCTTTTTTTTCTATAATAGTAGAATTTTCTACTATTATAGATCGGAGGTACGAATTTTTTGTAGAATGTAGGAAGAAATGTATTCTACCATATAAAACAAATTAGAAGAGAATCGGTTCAGAATTTTTGTAAATGCAAGCGATTCAGTACAAAAATTTCTTGATTCTAGCGATAATAAAAGTAGAGATTGATTACCATTCAAGAGTAAGTATTGTGTCCATAATAGGCAGTGTAAATCTGTAAATATATTGTGTCCATAAGACTCTGAGGGTGAGGTGGTAGAAAATGCTTTGAGCATTAACTTCACCTGGTGCACAGTGGGGTATTTGCCTTCAAAAGTTGCGCAAAACCCTCGAAAAAAAGAGACTTAATCTAAATATTTTTTTAAGTAATGTATTTCAGAAGAGAATATGTGATAAAACCCAAAAAGAAATATTTTGATAACTCATCATGGGTAAGTACAGTAGATGCTTGAAGTCACGTGACTTGTCAAGCTTACGTCACAACATACAGCTGCTTTCATGTCTGATTTGAAATTAATGAAATTTTAGGTCTATCAGTTATTTATTGATAGTAGTGATGGTTTATATTTAATGAGGAGGACATCGCCATAACGTATGTGTAATTTGTTTTTCTAATTTATTATTTTAAGTGTGTTTTTCGGGACGTTCAACTTGACCCTCTTCTGTCTTAAATGAACGATTTTTTTTTCTAAACAATGGAAAAAAAGTTAGAGAATATACCTTGATCAAGCAGTTTTGGTAACTTTTTCTAATACTTTGAAGTGTTTGCTATTATATCTAAAAAGAAAATCTTGCAGTTTTATTGCACTTGTAGGAGTTTTTGAAACTTGAACTTGAAAATTCGTGAATTTTTTATAGTGGGCCAATATAATTATTTCACCATAAATTTCGTTACAAACCATTTTTCACCTTTTTATTGTATTTAATAATAAATAAATGTACTTCTTTGAATTATTATGTCAAAATTTCAGTGGGTAGCGCAGAATTATATGACTTTTCCGTATAATCAATGTCTTAGAACCTATTTTGCCCATAACTCCGCCACTGGTCGCTGCTCACATTACAGCAGCTCATTTCTCCTCACAACTCACGAGGTATGAGTACTTGAGTAGACCCTGGTCATTTAAATAAAGAGCAGGGAAATTCCCGCCCTCCTAAGGATCGAACTCAGGTGAAAGCCTAGTGCGCCACACCACTCGGCAACAATAACTTCTTTTTGTATTTAAAACATTGATGTTTTCTTCAAATTAAATACATTAAGTAAGTCCTATAAATGGATGAAATATTATAATATTTTATTATAATATAATTATCCCTTTTATTACTAGGAATCGTGCTCGAATGGTGGAACGCAGTAGCATTGCACGCATGGTAACCTAGATTCGAATCTCAGTGGAGTTGATGTTTTTTGGTTGTTTTTTTTTCGGAAATTTTCGGTATTTGTACCTCGTGAGGAAAAATTAGTAGCTTCTTTAATTTGGCAGTATTATGGAAAAATAGGATATAAGCACAAAAAACGATAAGGTAAAAAGCCTTGTAACTCCGCGCTACCCACAAAAATTTACGTGATTTATCATGAAAAATACTTCAGTACACATTAAAAGGCTTTCCTATTACAATTACTAGTTTTTGAATCTAAAAAATAGTTTTGCGCAACTTTTGAAGGCAAATACCCCACTGTGTGGTGGTTACCTTCATCTATTATCATTATTATTACTAAAAAAAAAACCCACAATTCAAATTTACATTTAAAGATAAAAATAAAACATGTGTACTTAACTATTTAAGTCTGTCCCGGTAGCTCAGTGGTAAAGGCGGCACTCTGTGAACTCAGATATTCCAGAGGTTTCAGGTTTGAAACCCAGCTGGGACATGACAAGTTATCCTCGCATTTGGTATTTTTACCATATAATAATACGTCTTGGGCTTACTGCTGAAATAATGGGACTTAATAGTCCTAATCGGGCAGTATAAATAATAAGGCGATATTATTATTATTTAAAAAAAAAATTACTTCCGAGAAATTTCTAACATTAGAAATCGGTTTTTGTAAAAAAAAAAAAAATATTTTTTTGCTCCGATTTTTTATAAACAGGGAGTAGACCAGCATTGGCTTGGTTCTGGGGGCCCTTGTCAATTATTAGCCTCCTTGTAAAGACAGTGTTAGAAGTGCTGAGTCATTCCTCCACTGTCTGGCTACCATCGTTCACGATGATGCCACCTTTTTCTTCTTCTTCTTTCTCTTCTGATTTTTTAACTTTTATTATATCACAATGGATTAAATTTTGAACTGAATTCTTTTCCCCCGTCAGCTGTTCCTCTCCTATCTGGAGTCGTGTCTGAGCGACATGCCTCCCCCCTCGGGCTCGGGGGCGGGGGGTGTCTCCGCCTCGCCCTCCCCCTCCCCCCTGGTCGGCTCGGAGGCCATCGTGTCCTACACCCCCCCCGCGCTGGTGGACGTCACGTGTCTCCTGCCTGACATCCAGCGCAGCGTGACGCGCGCCCAGGACCAGTGCCTGGACTCCGGGTCTCTGCTGAAGATAGCTGCCCTCACCTGGCTGCTCTGCTACCGCGCCAAGAAGAACAGTGAGTTGGCTTTATTATTATTATTATTATACAATTCTTTATTAGATACACAAGGACATTATGTACATAGAAATAATAATTTTAACAGTGAAAAAATGAAAAAAAACAATATATGCAATAAAAATGAAAAAGAATAGAAAATATTTGAAAACATAAGTCCTAACTAAAGCTTTTTTTTTTATTATATTTAGTTATCATATTTGTGTTAATGGGTAGGTAGTTTCCGTAGAAACATTAAATAAATAAAAAATAGTCTTAACCCCAACACTCATTTTTGGAGCCGCTGTATCTCGAATTACCTTAAACCGGGCCAAGAAGAACAGTGAGTTGTTATTATTATTATTATACATTAGTTATCTGGACTCCGGGTCCCTGCTGAAGATAGCACAGTGAGTTATTATTATTATACATTAGTTATCTGGACTCCGGGTCTCTGCTGAAGATAGCACAGTGAGTTATTATTATTATACATTAGTTATCTGGACTCCGGGTCTCTGCTGAAGATAGCCGCCCTCACCTGGCTCCTCTGCTACCGGGCCAAGAAGAACAGTGAGTTGGCTTTCCTTTTTTTTATCATCCCTTAGAAGTATCCCTTAGGGAGATTGTAAAAAAAAATGTAAAAAAAAAAAACTAAAATAAATATTCATTATTGCATTATATTTAGTTATCACATTTGTGTTAATGGGTAGTTCCCGTAGAAACATCAAATAAATAAAAATATATAAATGAAAAATAGTCTTACCCCCAACACTCATTTTCGGAGCCGCTATATCTCGAATTACCTTAATCAAATTTTATTATGCTGGGTCCACACAGGTGCAACATGTTGCTGCAACATGAATTCACTCTGTGTGGACGGCTTCTGAACATGAACATGAATTTTCAAAAATTATCCTTTGTTGCTACTATGTTGCACATGTATGGACGGCACCTGAACATTAAAACAGAATGGATCACTGACGAACACGAACTGCAACACGTTGCTGCAACAGTGTTCCAATTACCACACAAATGTTGCAGCAACGTGTTGCATGTTGTATTTTCTTTATCTTCAACCTTGTTATATTTTATTTCTCTTCAACCAATAAAATGTCCCAAACATGTAAATATGTTTGTGCTGTTCCGATTAAAATTTTATAATAAAATTCAATTATAGTATTCACTACATTGTTTGAGGTCACGAGTTACAAACCTGCGACACAAAATTTTGGAACCGCTGTATATCGTATGACCTTGATAGTATTCTGTACATGCGTGTAAGGTCATGAGACTCTAAACGAGTTCATTCATATGCGAGATTTTTTCTCCGGCTTTTCGCCAACGTTCATATCACGTTGAATACACCAGTTCTCGTCCGATCACTGAAGTTAAGCAACGTCGAGCGTGGATAGTACTTGGATGGGTGACCGCTTGGGAACACCACGTAACGTTGGCAATTCTTTTTAATTTTATGAACATAATTATTTGCTTTGTTTTTTTTATTATTATAAAAATACACAAAAACCTACCTTTTTATACCTATCTAATTGGATTTTAATTGAGCTTTTATTAACAACTGGATGAGATTGAACAGTTATTGATTTTGTTTCATAAATATTAAATGTGTTATACTTTTTTTTCCTGAGAGCTACTAAAAAGTCTGGTGTAAACATCACACAACTTTCCTTGTCAAATTCTGGTAACTCAATGGTATCAGTTAGCTAAAAGTAAATGTTGATAAGTCACAACCCCCATCTTAGATGAATCCAAACAGGACCCTCGAAAATATTGGAAAATTGGCTGGCCCCGGGTTCCAAAAAGTTCAAGATATCAAAAAAATGATCTGATTTTTTTATCTATTTATTATGATTATATATTTACCGACCTCAGTAGCTTGATCGATAAGGCAGAGCGGACTTGTAACTTGGAGGTCGGTGGTTCAAGTCCCAGTTTCAGCGTAGATTTAGTAAAGCGAGTTTGAGTAGTTGTGGTATCACGAAAGTGATTAACACAAATATGATAACTTACTTATTATCATGATATATTTGCCTGGGTGTTACTCATTATCCTCATATATTCTCCCGGGTGTTACTTATTATCCTTACATATTTTCCCGGGTGTTACTTATCATCATTATATATTCTCCCGGGTGTTACTTATTATCCTTATATATTCTCCCGGGTGTTACTTATTATCCTTATATATTTCCCCGGGTGTTACTTATTATCCTTATATATTTCCCTGGGTGTTACTTATTATCCTTATATATTTCCCCGGGTGTTACTTATTATGATTATATATTTTCCTGGGTGTTGCTTATCATCATTATATATTTTCCCGGGTGTTACTTATTATGATTACATATTTTCCCGGGTGTTACTTATGATCATTATATATTATCCCGGGTGTTGCTTACTATCATTGTAATATTCTCCCGGGTGTTGCAGACAGCAAGAAGCTGGCCGTGTGCGTGGACCTGGCGTACCAGCTCATGGGTCTGGTCGTGGACACCACGGTGGAGAAGCTGGGCCAGCTGGAGCTCGAACCCGCGACCCCCGGCTCTGAGGACCAGAGCCCCGCCCCTGAGGAGGACGGGCGAGGCACCGAGGCTGAGGACATGAGGAAGATTCTGGGCGGGTGTCGGAGGCGGCTGAGACGGAGGCTGGCCTCGGGGGACTCTATGAGTGAGTTGAGACTGTTTTTGTTAAAAGAAAGTGAATAAAGCCAACTTCTCACTTATCTGTTTATACTGATTAAAAAAGAGATGTTAGTTGATGGTATGGATATTCAGAACTATGACCTGCTGATGAGAGCAAACAATCTCGAAACAGCTGTCCTGGTATGTTCTGATATAGTACAACTTCTCACTTATCTGTTTATACTGACTAATTTGTAACTGTGCCATGGAGCCGATTTCACGTGATTTCAGAACACACTCCCATGCCATTGCGGAAATGGAAAACTTAAATCTTAACAATATAATACAGTTACCGACCTCAGTAGGTTGATCGATAAGGCGGCGGTCTTGTAACCATAAATAAACTTGTAACTATAAACAGGGAGTAGACCAGCAGTCTGGCTGGGGGACTATAAACAGGGAGTAGACCAGCATTGGCTTGGTTCTGGGGGCACTTGTCAATTATTATTAGCCTCCTTGTAAAGACAGTGGTAGAAGTGCTGAGTCATTCCTCTACTGTCTGGCTATCATCGTTTACGATGACGCCACCCTATGATGATGATAATATATATTAAAAATAATCAAAAATATAATAATAGACTTTGGTGGAGATGCTTTGTGCATCGTCCTGTGTGTCCTATAGGATAGAAGGATTACGTATATGTATGTATTGGATGGAAGAGATTGCCACAAGCAATAACCCCGCCTTTTAGGTAGAACATTCTCTTTTTTCTCAACTTCATTCTCTTTTTTTCTGCTTGTTTCTTTGCTCAATCTATTTATTTTTTCTTTATAATTTCATTGTATTTTACTGTATATATTTTTATCTTACCTAATATAGCATGATATAATAACAATATGTATGTAATGTTCACAGATGAAGGAGAGAGGGAGAGGGGATACTACAAAGAGAGCAATGGGGGAGGTGACGACTCAGAGGAGGAAATCCTGTTTGACTTGAATCTGTCGGACGAGGAGTCTGATCCACCCAGTAAGTATGATGGAAGAGTCTGATCCACCCAGTAAGTATGATGGAGGAGTCTGATCCACCCAGTAAGTATGATGGAGGAGTCTGATCCACCCAGTAAGTATGATGGAGGAGTATGATCCACCCAATAAGTATGATGGAGGAGTATGATCCACCCAGTAAGTATGATGGAGGAGTATGATCCACCCAGTAAGTATGATGGAGGAGTCTGATCCACCCAGTAAGTATGATGGAGGAGTCTGATCCACCCAGTAAGTATGATGGAGGAGTCTGATCCACCCAGTAAGTATGATGGAGGAGTCTGATCCACCCAGTAAGTATGATGGAGGAGTGTGATCCACCCAGTATGTATGATGGAGGAGTCTGATCCACCCAGTAAGTATGATGGAGGAGTCTGATCCACCCAGTAAGTATGATGGAGGAGTCTGATACACCCAGTAAGTATGATGGAGGAGTCTGATCCACCCAGTAAGTATGATGGAGGAGTATGATCCACCCAGTATGTATGATGGAGGAGTGTGATCCACCCAGTAAGTATGATGGAGGAGTCTGATCCACCCAGTAAGTATGATGGAGGAGTCTGATCCACCCAGTAAGTATGATGGAGGAGTCTGATCCACCCAGTAAGTATGATGGAGGAGTCTGATCCACCCAGTAAGTATGATGGAGGAGTCTGATACACCCAGTAAGTATGATGGAGGAGTCTGATCCAACCAGTAAGTATGATGGAGGAGTCTGATACACCCAGTAAGTATGATGGAGGAGTCTGATCCACCCAGTAAGTA
This sequence comes from Bactericera cockerelli, assembly GCA_024516035.1. Classification (NCBI taxonomy): domain Eukaryota; kingdom Metazoa; phylum Arthropoda; class Insecta; order Hemiptera; family Triozidae; genus Bactericera; species Bactericera cockerelli. Next base: position 3,649,978 of record CM044962.1, on the reverse strand, counting down.
TGATGGAGGAGTCTGATACACCCAGTAAGTATGATGGAGGAGTCTGATCCACCCAGTAAGTATGATGGAGGAGTCTGATACACCATGTAAGTTTTTTTTTTTTCAAGACACTGGCTAAATTTAGCCCCAGTTACGTTGGACTTTTATGAAGGATTTTTTTTTTTTTAATTTGGGTTTAATGTCGCTTTCAACTACATGGTCATATAACGACGGGGTTTTACTCACAAACCAGCTACTCAAATTAAACTCACCCAGCCTGAGTGGGGCCGGGAATAGCGAGGAATAGCATTCCAAAGAAAAAGTCCAAGTTCTTAAGATGGTCTATTGCACATAGGAATATGTTGTCCAGAACGAGCCAACTTTTCTCTTGAGTTTGTTTGACTAAAGACCATCCCTTCCAGCTGTTTGGAAGGTCCAAATAATTAATAAAAATAAAATAAAAACTTAATTCGACTACCTGTCTTGCGCCAACAGTCTACATAAAGCTTTTATTCTCATGTCAAATTCATTGACTCGTTTTTCAGAGCCTAAAGCGGGCACCGAACCCGGGTCTCCGGACGAAGACGTGAGGTCATTGACCGACAGCTGTTTCAGCAAGAAGGAAACCCAGACAGGCGTCCTGCGGGGTTTCATCCAGCTGAGTGAAACAGAGAACTTCATTCAGACCATCCGAGTGAGTGGAATATTTTTTTATTATTTACAATAATAATGATTTTTGTGTCACAAGTTTAGTGGTTAGCGTAGAATCATTGGACATTATCACTTTAATATACAAAATCTTGTACTATTTTATTGCCTATAATTCCGCCACTGGAAGCATTAGAAAAGAAGCTGTGGCGGAGTAGAATTAAAGAAGGGAACGCCGACCCCCCAAAAAAAATGGGAAAAGGTGAGTGAAAGAAGAAGAATTCCGCCACTGGTATGAGTGGACCCCAAAAGTACATGTACAAAGCAGAAAAAATCCTGTCCCGCCGGGGATCGAACTTAAGTCACCATGCGTGCAATGGGATTCGAACCAACGGATCCCTACGCTACCTGGATTACCAGACTAGCGCGCGTTAACCACTTGACTACCAGTGTGCATTTGAAATAAACATGCCCCCCCCCCCCCCCCCAGGTGTTCGTCGACTGGCTCTCTTTCGACCGCTCCCTCCTCACCCACCAGTCCCCCCACCTGGTCTCCTTCATGCGCTCCTACGCGGCCCTGCTCAATCTGCTGCCCCGGGCCCCGCCCACACCCACGGGCGGCACTGGCACCGTCCCTGGAGGTAGGTGTTTTTTTTAAAATTAATTAATGTTCAAACGCAATGTGTTTCACTGCAATTACATGAACTTAATACTTAAATTAGGTAGGATTAATATTTTCTAAATCTAGTTGTTGCTTACATTCTTTCTTAAAGATATTTATATTATTTGAAAGGTCCAATTTAGAGGTTTTTGTTTTTTTTTGAAAGCTTTGTCCACTACTTAGCATCGCAATACACAAACGCGACGAAAACACGGATTTCCTTATTCTGAAAATATTCAGATCAAGCTTTCGAGAAATTTCTAATATTACAAATCGGAAGTATTGCGTTCGTTTTTGTAAAAAAAATATTTAATTTTTATCTCCGATTTCAAAATTTTTTTTCATATATTTGGACGACCTCAGTAGCTTAATCGAGAAAAGTAAAGTGAGTTTTGATATCACGAAAATTATTCACCTTAATTTCAATACTTTTCATATTTCTGAACGGCCTCAGTCAGTAGCTTGATCGATAAGTAAAGTGAGTTTTGATATCACGAAAATTATTGACAAAAATATGATAACTTTGTTTTATTTGTGGGCTCTAGGGATCGAGCCCGGGACCTTCCGCATGGCAAGCGAGTATCTTACCACTGAGAGCTACTTGTGAGCTCATTTTAACGTTAAGTGGCAGAGAATGCCTGAGGCTTTAACTTCGCCACGGATTACAAAACAATTGTAATTAAAAATTAATATTGATCTTAATTTTTTGTACATACTTCTAAGTTTTTTTTAAAATTTATTGTTATTAATTCTTTGTTGATGATTGTTTTGTAAAAATAAATAAAGTGTAAATAAATAAATTACATTAGGTAACGTTGTTTTTGTTTATTTTTTTGTATCTAGTCGCCACCGTCACGTCTACCACTGGTAACGGGCGCACCCCCCCTCATGGGCCGGGGGGCGCCGGCCTGTCTCGCATCCCTCTAGGCGAGGACTGGGAGCTGAGGGGAATGCCGCCCCTGCACCACATACACGCTGCCTACCATTGGGACGAGCTGAGGATGAGTCGCTCCTCTCAAGTCACTCAGGTGAGTCGAATCACTACTGAGTCGGTTCTCACAAGTCACTCACTCAGGTGAGTCGAATCACTGAGTCGGTTCTCACAAGTCACTTAGGTGAGTCGAATCACTGAGTCGGTTCTCACAAGTCACTCAGGTGAGTCGAATCACTACTGAGTCGGTTCTCACAAGTCACTCATTCAGGTGAGTCGAATCACTGAGTCGGTTCTCACAAGTCACTCAGGTGAGTCGAATCACTGAGTCGGTTCTCACAAGTCACTTAGGTGAGTCGAATCACTGAGTCGGTTCACAGAAGTCATTCAGGTGAGTCGAATCACTGAGTCGGTTCTCAGAAATTTCACTGGGAAAACTGATGGTGATGGTGACCTCGAACCTTTTCTCAAGATTAGATTGAGGTCAACTTCAGAAATTTAAATGGAATTTTTGACAATTAATTTTTTTTTTTTTTTTTTTTTTTTTTTTTTTGACCATGTATTTTTGAGAATTTTAATTAACTACATAAATTAAAACATGAATATCTTTTGATTAGGTTTTTTTTATAAATTTTAAAGGTAAAAAAATATTTTAAAGGGAAAACTGATGGTGATGGTGACCTCGAACCTTTTCTCAAGATTAGATTGAGGTCAACTTCAGAAATTTAAATGGAATTTTCGACAATTAATTTGTTTTTTTTTTTTTTTTTGACCATGTATTTTTGAGAATTTTAATTAACTACATAAATTAAAACATGAATATCTTTTGATTAGGTTTTTTTTATAAATTTTAAAGGTAAAAAAATATTTTAGTATCGTAGTACTGCTTTCAGGAGGGACTCATCGTGGCCTTTGCTCGTTACAGAATGTCCTTTTCTATCATCAAACATGTTATCTCTTTTTGTTTTGTTCATTTGTCATCTCTTTCCGACCTCAGTAGCTTGATCGATAGCGCGGCGGACTTGTAACCTGGAGTTCGAATCCCAATTTAGCAGCTTGAGTTTGAGTAGTTGCGACATCACGAAAGTGATTAACACAAATACATGTATTTCCCCTAATATGTAACAACAACACTCATCTTAGAATCCAATTGAAAATGGCTTAGGATGGGTCCTAAGCCATTGAAAAACACAGAAACTAAAACAAGGCTGCATCCCACGACACAAGGACCATACTTCATCGGTGTGGCCCTTAGTGTGGGATGACGACAGCCAAAAGAAACTAGCATAAGTTAAGATAAAAATATTATGAAATATGTAAACTGTCATTGTTTTTTTTTTTTTTTTTTTTTTTTTCAAGTAGGTACTTTATTTATTTCATGATACATATTCACAAAGATTTTTGTTTATAAGAAATGGGTAAGTTGATTACCATTTATATATATTTGAACCATTTACTTGTCATGTATTTAAAAAAATAATGTACAGGGTGCGCCAGAATAACCTGACGAGTTTAAAAATGATACTAAACAAGCAATTTTAAGGTAGAACAATAATTTTTTGTGTTATTTGAAAGAGAAGACATGCGGATTTATTTTAATACATGATTTTTTGAATATTTGAACTATTTGTGAAAGATAATGTTGGTCAAATGTTTACCTCCATTTCTGATACACTCGTCAATTCTGGTCGAAAAATTGTCCATGACTTTCTCAAGCATATTCAGGTGTATTGAACGAATTTCTTGAACAATTAGTCTCTTCAAGTCATCTACAGTCCGAAACTTTCTCTGAGTAGTTGCCACAGAATCACCACTTTTAAAAAATGTCTCTACAACAAAAGCACGATGCGCATGTGTCCACGACTCCATTGTAACTAAATCCGCTTTTATTGGAAACAAAATGACACTAACATCAACCATCTACGACAAGTTATGACTTGATAGTTAACATTTTAAACTCGTCAGGTTATTCTGGCGCACCCTGTATAAACAAATGATTTATTTATTATTATTCATCTCTCTCCCCCCGCGCAGGCCGCCATCCGGCTGACTCGCCTGCGAGACTTCGGGGCGCTGGTTCGAGCCCCGGGCCCGCTGCAATATCTCGTGTACGATGCGGCCGCCCCCTCGGCCTCAAGCTTCGGCCTGAACGCGGCCAGACAGATGGGCCGCGCCGCCGACTCCTCGGCCAGCAGCCTCCTCGGGGGAGACAAGCTGTTGAGCAACGGCGGTCCCGGCGAGCGAATGAACGGCGGCGGAAGCGGCGGCGGGCTGCATCAGCTGTCGGCGGCGCCGGCTCTGTCGGAGGAGAATGGTGAGTGGGGAGGGGGGGGTTAAGTGGGGGGTTGGGGAAGGGAGGAGTGGTGGTTGGGGGGGGCGTTGGGTGGAAGAGAAGGGCGGAGGCGGTAGTGGCGAACTGGGGGGTGTGGCAGAGAATGCCTAAGGCATTAACTTCGCCCCGGATTACAAAACAATTGTAATAAAAAATAATATTGATCTAAGTTTTTTTTTAATTTATTGTTTTTTTTTGTTGTTGTTGATGATTGTTTTGTATAAAAAAAAAATCAATAAAATAAAGAGATGGTTGTAGTCAGTGAGATAAGTCACGTAATAATAATAATAATAATAATAATGAGGCATAAGCAGACGAGATGAGACGCTCGTAATTTCATGAGACGGAACGGAAATCTCGCCTCGTCTCGTGAGAAAGCACGAGACAAGGAAAGAGTCGATCTCTCGTCTCGTCTCGTCTCGTGGAAGACCAAAATAAATTATTGTGATTTCTGTGTAAGTGATCCGTACTTTGTACCTCTAAAGAATGTGATTTGTGCCTCAGTAACAAGTCACATGCAGGGTATTGCAACAAAAAAAATTGTGTCACCCTGTATAATATTTTAGTTTTGTTTTTCGATATGACCAATAAAACATGTGTAAAACAAGGCGAAGATTAAGATTCCGTAATATATTATTTATTTTTTAAACTTTAAAATAAAAAAAGTCATGTCATTATTTCACTTACGGACTACCCTGTATAAATATATTTTTTTTTTTTCTCAATTGAAAGTGCATGTTTTTTATCATACAAACATTTTCTATCAACGTTATGCCAAAAAATTAATCGAATACGAGTTATTCGAGATTTAGAAGAAAAATATTGGTCCGACAAAAACCACCCTGTATGTAAAATTTTAGTACCTAAAAAATACTCAAGGACCATTTAGAAGTAAAATTACCGAAAGTTGACACCTCATTTTCTGACTTTTTAACCACCCTGTTTATATTTATAAAATCATGACTGAAACCACATAATTAGGACATGTACCCTTGGATTTTTATTTTTCAAAAACTCTTTTCAGGGGCCGAGTAATTTCAGGTGTCCAACTTTGGTGGAACACCCTGTATGTTACAAATTTTGGAAATCGGTTTTACTTGAAAATAATTATCTGAGGGTGTATAGAATACATATCTTTAAAAAAAAATTAACAGAAAAATGTATACAAGACCTTATCTTGAAAACATGTTTCCAAAAAAATTCACCTCTGAGATCGTTATTTTCAAAGGAAAATGGTTTCTAAAATTTGTAACGTAGATCGTTTTTTTTCGAAACACGCGTTCGATTATCATTTATTGAATGCTATTTCAGGGGTTCTCAACTTAGGCCAGCACATGACCCAGATGTCCAACAGCTCCTCCCCCAACCATCTGCTAGAGGATTCGGACAAGATAGGGTTCGGATCAGATGAAGACCAGACCAATGGTCTTCAGGACGGTGAAGATGTTATGATGGTAAGTGCTCTGGTGGTCAAGTGGTTAAGACCAGAAGATGTTATGATGGTAAGTGCTCTGGTGGTCAAGTGGTTAAGGCCAGAAGATGTTATGATGGTAAGTGCACTGGTGGTCAAGTGGTTAAGACCAGACCAATGGTCTACAGGACTGTGAAGATGTTGTGATGGTAAGTGCACTGGTGGTCAAGTGGTTAAGACCAGACCAATGGTCTACAGGACGGTGAAGATGTTATGATGGTAAGTGCACTGGTGGTCAAGTGGTTAAGACCAGACCAATGGTCTACAGGACGGTGAAGATGTTATGATGGTAAGTGCACTGGTGGTCAAGTGGTTATTTTTATTATTATAGTATGCTTTATTAGGTAAAACAAAAATAAATACAGTAAAATACAATGAAATTGTAAATAAAAAATAAATAGATTGAACAAAGAAACAAGAACAAAAAAGAGAATGAAGCTAATGTCCTTCCTAAAGGGCGGTGTTATTGCCTGTGGCAATCTCTTCCACCCAACCCTTGTTAAGGTCTGTGATTAAGACCAGACTAATGGACTACAGGACACTGAAGATGATGGTAAGTTCGCACGAATAGCTCAGTGGTTAAGCACTCGCTTGCTATGCGGAAGATTCCAGGTTCGAACCCTCGCGCCGACAATAAAATTGTATTCATAACTTGGTTACAGTTGTTTGTAAGGGGAGGCAACCTACGGGATGGGTAGGCTACAACACAGACCACAAGCGTCTACAGTAGCTCCTGTTTCATGGCTACGAAATAAAAAAGGGCTGTGAAACACTCATCTTACAACAAAAAAAGAGTGTACTGGTAGCAAGTGGTTAACGCGCTAGTCTGGTAATCCAGGTAGCGTAGGGATCCGTTGGTTCGAATACCAACAATATGTTTTCCTCATTCATTTAAGTACAATATGATTACACAATAATAAGAGTCTCAGGGTTAGGTGGTAGAAAATGCTTTTGAGCATTAACCTCGCCTGGTGGTTGGTTACCTTCCACTAAAGAGTGTTATTATTATTATTTTGAGTAGAATAGAGAAAAAATAAAGGAAAAGATCAGAGTATAATAATGTCAGAGCAGAGAGAGATAAATATTGAGGAGGAAGAGAGATAGAACAGAGAAAAATAAGTAAGAGGAGAGGGGGAGGGAGGGGCTACACCCTAGAGACTTGGCAACATTTTCATCCCCATAAAATATGTTTAGGAAGGAGAGAGAGGGAAGAGAAAAAAACTGAGAAGATTCTGTGACATGAATATTAAATATCCACCCCCTCTCCTCCTCTCTTTCTCCACCCCCACTATCTTGTTACACCCCCCCTCCCTTCTTTCTTCCA
>CM044962.1:3622632-3637632 GCA_024516035.1 Bactericera cockerelli | reverse complement strand
ATATCTGGTTGATTGTAAAGGGTTCTTATTTCTTGGTTTTTCCTACTTCTCCAAATTCCGTCTTCTTGAATCGGTCCATAAATTCTTCTGAGTATTTTATTTTCGAAAGTTATCAGTTTTTTCTCTGATGATTTACTTAACACCCATATCTCTACACCATATAGTAATACTGGTTGCACTATGGTTTTATATATGTTTATCTTTGTGTTCTGTGACAGAATTTTACTCTTGAACAGTTTGTCAAGAGACCAATAGCTCTTGTTGGCAGTTGCAATTCTTAGATTTATTTCATGGTCTTCTTCATTTGATTGATTAATTGTAACCCCCAGGTACTTAAACTCGTTGCATCTTTGAAATGATTTATTTCCAACATTCAAGTTGGAACTATTCACTATGGTTTTATATATGTTTATCTTTGTGTTCTGTGACAGAATTTTACTCTTGAACAGTTTGTCAAGAGACCAATAGCTCTTGTTGGCAGTTGCAATTCTTAGATTTATTTCATGGTCTTCTTCATTTGATTGATTAATTGTAACCCCCAGGTACTTAAACTCGTTGCATCTTTGAAATGATTTATTTCCAACATTCAAGTTGGAACTATTCAAGTTCTCGATATTTCTTCCTATCACCATGTACTTTGTCTTGGACTCGCTGACCTCTAATCCTACTAATTTAGCCTCGTTTATGAGTACATCTGCTAGTTGTTGTAAGCCAGAACGGTCTTCTGAAATTAATGCTACATCATCAGCAAAAGCTAGTAGATTAATTTTTGTTCCTAGTTTTATGCCTGGACTTTGTTCTTTCGTTTTTCTCAGAGCTTCGTCTAGAGCTATGTTGAATAGTAATGGGGATAGCCCATCTCCTTGACGTACTCCAGCATTAATATGGAAATCTGAGGTCTGACTATCGTTTATTCTAACTTTACATGTTGACTCTGCAATACACATTTGGGCCAGTCTTACTAGTTTAACTGGTATTCCATTTTTTCGAAGATAGTGCCATAGTTTCTGTCTATTAATTGTATCGTAAGCTTTTTGAAAATCAATGAAGAGTACATGAATTATTCTATTATATTCCCAGTGTCTGGCTATGGCTTCACGGATGGTAAACAGCTGGTCTGTGGTAGATTTATTTCTTCTGAATCCTGCCTGATGGTCATCTAGGATTTCTTCGGCATATACATTCAATCTTTTTGTAAGTATTTTTGAAAGGATTTTGTATGTGGTTATGATGAGAGAGATCCCCCTATAATTGCTACATTCTAGTTTGTCCCCCTTTTTATGAATTGGTATAATGACAGCATTTTTCCAGTCTTTGGGGAGTATTTCTTGTTTCCAGATTTTTTGTATGAGGGTGAATATTTTGTTTTTTAATAATGGACCACCGTTTTTCACTATTTCAATAGGTATGCCATCTTCTCCAGGTGACTTGCCATTTTTCAATTCTTTCAAGGCTACTTCAAATTCCTCTATACTAGGTTCTTCCACTTCTGGTTGGACATGTTGGAATACTTCTTCATTGGTTAAGGGTATTTCAGTGTCAGCAGCATTTAGTAATTTTTCAAAATATTCTTTCCAAATATCAAGAACTTCATTTTGATCACATGTTATTTTTCCATGCTTGTCTTTTACGCCAACGGATTTGGGTTGGTAACCTTTTTTGAAATATCTTACATTTTGGTGGAAATCTTTTGTTCTGTTCTGAGTTCTATCTTGTTCTGCTTTTTCCAGTTTCTTTTTGATGTCGTCTCTCTTCGCTTTTCTCAACTGCTTGTTTACTTCTCTATTAATTTGTCGGTAAAATAGCTTATTATTTTCTGTGTTTGATTGTAGGAGCTTGCGCTTTGCTTCTCTTCTTTGTTCTATCATCTTTTTATGTTCATCAGTAATCCAAGGTTTTCCTTTTTTAATTTTATTGATTCCTAAAACTTCTTTGCTGACTTCTGTAATTGTTTGTTTGATGTTAGACCATTCATTTTCAATATCATATGTCTCTTCATTTTGATTTAGGGCTTCAAAACGATTATTTATTTTTAAAATGAGCTCATTCTTAGTTTCAATGTTTTTCAGTTTTTCTAAGTCTAATATAGGTGCTTTTGTTTGTTCTTTTCTATCTTCCGTTTTGATTCTTTGTCTCATTCGTACTTGAACCAGATAGTGATCTGTGCCACATTCAGCTCCTCTTCTACTTCTCACATTCATAACACTGGACTTGTGTCTTTTATCAATTAAGATGTGATCAATCTGGTTTTGAATATTTCCATTAGGTGAAATCCAGGTTACTTTGTAAATGTCTTTACGAGGGAAATGCGTTGAAACTATATTCATATTTCTAGATGTTGCAAAGTGGATAAGTCTCATTCCATTATCGTTTGTTGTTGGGTGTAAGCTGTTGGTACCAATCACATTTTTCCAACATTCTTCTCTTCCAATTTTAGCGTTCGCATCCCCCATCATTATCTTTACATCATAGACTGGAAGTGAGGCCATTACGTTTTCTAAGTCTTGATAAAACTGGTCTTTCATGTCATCATCCGCTTCGTTGGTAGGAGCATAGAAGGATACAATTGAAATATTACTAAATTTGCCTTTGAGTCTTAGGTGACAAATGCGTTCATTTATGGGGTTGAACAGAAATACGGATTTTGTATAATTCTTTTTAACTAGAATGCCCACTCCTCCATAGTAAGTACCATCATCAGTGCCACTGTAGTATAATGTGTATTTTTCACTATTAATCTTTCCATTAAATGGCCATCGTGTCTCTTGTAGTGCTATAATGTCAAGGTTGTACCTATTGCATTCTTCAGCAACAGTGTCAATTTTTCCTGGTGTAGCTAAGGTTCTAATATTCCATGTTCCAAAGAGTAAGTCCATTGATTTGATCCGGGGGCGTTTTCCATTAGCAGTCCGATTTTTTTCCGAGGCAGGTTGTAGACGATACGTAACCGGTTGCCCCGAAGGACGTTTTCTAGGATCGGGTAGTTAGCCCAATGCCCAACCCCCAACCTGGAGGACCAGACCATTGATTTTATCCAATGGCAGATTTTGGTTCGGCTTTTACAAGTTCAGCTCACCTCAACAGCGCCATTCCCGCGTGGAGAGGAGTTTCCGTCTTGCACTACATGGAAGTAATGTAAAAGCCTTGGCTTGGCCTTCGCTTCAGCACCACCTTGAAAGGAGGCTAACGGTGCTTCCACTACTTAGTAGAGAAGGGAACTCTACCTGGCTTTGCCCATCAACAAGACTTTGAGCAATCTAGCTGGACAAATTTTTTAAGAACCACTGTTTTTTTCAAAAAATTCTTTCTTCACGTACGCTAACACTATAAATGCAACATCTTGACAAAATTTCAGCTTTCTAGATATTACCGTTTGGGCTGTAGAGCAATGAGTGTGTCAGTCGTCAAAAATGATTGCACCCTTTAAAGATTTTTATCTTTAAAAACGCACTTTTTCGCACTTTGATTTTTTTCCTATCGAAAAGAACGAGAAACAGGCTATTCAATAACATCAAAATCAATGCCGGTACTTGGAGTTATATATAACAAAAATGCCTTTGAAGTTGAAATTTTGAAATAATTTAGGTCTTAAAACAGCACTTCTTTAAAACTTCATAGAACGAAAGCTAGCATCTAAAATAAAACTGAGATAAAGAAAAATTGTTTACACTTACATGTACTAGTAGAATCCATAGTTGTATTTTAGAAAAATATTGTAGATTTCTTGGAAAATGAACTGAAAGATGATAGATTCAAGACCAGACCATTGATTTTATCCAATGGCAGATTTTGGTTCGGCTTTTACAAGTTCAGCTCACCTCAACAGCGCCATTCCCGCGTGGAGAGGAGTTTCCGTCTTGCACTACATGGAAGTAATGTAAAAGCCTTGGCTTGGCCTTCGCTTCAGCACCACCTTGAAAGGAGGCTAACGGTGCTTCCACTACTTAGTAGAGAAGGGAACTCTACCTGGCTTTGCCCATCAACAAGACTTTGAGCAATCTAGCTGGACAAATTTTTTTTTGTGTTTTACTTATTTAGATGCTGCTATTAAATGTTTTTACACTAATTAGAGTATTTTCCTAACCTCCAATATACATGGTCCGCCAAAAAAAAGGTGCCACTCAAAATATCTGGAGAACGGATTTAAAATTTAAAAAATGCTTAATCACGTGTACCATTATATCGAGGGGAATCTTTTTTACTAGGTTTTGATTATTTAAGATTACCAGGGGCGACCCCAGGGGGGTCAACTTTGGAATCTTAAATGAAACCACCCTATTTGTAATACATTTCTGAAAAGTAGTTGACATTAAAGGTATTTTATGACAAATTTGAGAATTTTAATCAAAGCAGGGCCGGATATAGCACTCATTTTTAGCTTCCTGGATCTTAGTGTAACAAGGGTAAATTTGTGGGGAAAAACTCCTTATTATCTCGTACTGTCTCCTCGACAGGTCAGCTTCAATGAACAATGAGAGTGCTTGCTGTGGTGTAAGTTGAGCTTTTTCGTCCGATCGACTGCTGCTCACAAAAGCCTTTTTGTACTTTGTTGCTCGTTTTGGTGTCGAAGTGATTTCTTTTAACATTGATGAAGCATCTCGTTTTCCTTCATCACGAAGTTTGGTTTGAACTGCAAATGTCAGCACGTCCAAATCATTGTTTTTCCGCAAAACATCAGTTTTCCTCCTTTTGGTTCGCTCGCACGATTCAGAGAATAACTTTACAGGTCTTCCTGCTCCAGATGGACTTACTGATTTAGGTATTTTTACTGTTCAGTCTAGCCATTCTTTGTTTTTCTTTTCAAACACTTCTTTCTTTCTATGTGCATTAATCCACTTGGTCTTCAACGTTCCCTTTAGTTTTACAATATCTCTTTGGAATATGGTGGTGTCATCCGGTGAAAATGGCCCAAACGCAATGAGATATTTTTCTAGATTGTTTAATTTTTTGTTTACGGTTGTTCCTTCTGATTTGAGCACATGAATGAACAATTCACGTCGAGTTATTTCATGACATTCTAGACCTGCAATGCACATAATATTACTACCTATCCAAATTTATTCAATAACTGTTGCGATGGAAAAAATTGGCCATAAGTTGAGAACCACTGTTTCCTTTCAATAATTCTTTCTTTAAGGACACTTACATTATCAAAGCGACATCTTCACTAATTTCCAGCTTTCTAGGCATTACGGTTTGGGTTGTATAGAAATTTGGCCATAAGTTGAGAACCACTGTTTATTTTCAATAATTATTTCTTTAAGGACACTTACATTATCAAAGCGACATCTTGACAAAATTTCAGCTTTCTAGGCATTACGGTTTGGGTTGTATAGAAATTTGGCCATAAGTTGAGAACCACTGTTTCCTTTCAATAATTCTTTCTTTAAGGACACTTACATTAACAAAGCGACATCTTCACAAATTTCCAGCTTTCTAGGCATTACGGTTTGGGTTGTATAGAAATTTGGCCATAAGTTAAGAACCACTGTTTTTTTCAAAAAATTCTTTCTTCACGTACGCTAACACTATAAATGCAACATAGTATAGTATAGTATAGTATAATTTATTTGTAGTAATGTGATACATTTTTACAATGGGTTGACAGTAAATAAACAATAAATTTAAGAACATTTCTTTTACCTTAAAATGTAACAGAAAACAAAACCATACTAGATAGTTAATTTAGATTTTAAAGTAAAATATTCAGAAAAGTAATTAATATAGGTATGTAAGTAAGTACCTTATCAGAAATAAAACCTTATCAGAAAATTTAATAAAGTTCTTTAAAGATAATTTAGAACCTTTTTACAAAACTCTTCACAAGGTATTTCAACAGGGGAAAAAAATAAATAAAAATACACTTTTAAGATAAAGTAAATAATAAATTACCAACTAATAATATTAAAAAATAAAATATTGTAATGTATGGCTGCTAGAGCTTCTCATATTTTACATGCTAAGAAATAGTAATAAATTATATCAATTATATCATGCTTCATTCCTCAGGAAATTACGTCTTTTAATCATAGAATTCATGAAATAGTATAATTGGTTCATGTGTGAAATATCTTTTATGATTAACATATTTCTCACTTTTGACATGTTATCATCTTGGTTATTTATAAATTTACTAAGGAATTTTAACCTTAACAGTTCGTAATGTGGACAGAGGAGAAGAATGTGTTCCAGGTTTTCCGGAGCATCCATGTTGCACAGATCACACTTTTCCTCCATTTTCCAAACTGTTTTCTGACCATTCAAAAAGAAACACAATGTATCTCCTGCAGTTCTTAGCTGAAAAATGACCCGAGTTCTCTCGATGGGCACTGTATATAAGAGATAGTTTTCCTCATTTCTTTTCTCTACCTGTTTAATCATCTTGTAATGTTGATTATAAGTTGACGCAGCCAGTCTGATTTTATCTTCCTCAAAAAGTTTATTTTCAGACATTGTCATAATGGAATCAATTTGGAAAGAATTTAAGTTTTCTTCTGAGTTTAAGGTTCTCAGTAGATATTTCACCTGGCTGACCCAGTTATATTTCATGTCTTCAGGAGAGGTAATGTTCATTTGAATTAGTTTTTGCAGACATAAATATGGATACCGATTTTGTGGCATAGCTTGGACTTTTGATAGCCAGTGCAAGGACATCCTCAGTACGGAGTGGCACAGAGGTAAAACACCGGTTTCTAATCGGATATAGTGATTGGGAGTGTTATATTTCCCAAGAAGAATTGTTTTAAAAAACGAAACCTGTGTTCTCTCTATGTCCCCTCCGTACCGCAGCGCCCAGACTTCACCAGCGTAGAGTAATGTTACTTTCAAAACAGTGTTATAAAGATGGATCCGGCTCTCCCAGGAGTCCATTTTGGCATTTACCATAATACCTTTTATATTAGCTAACGCAATTTTCGCCTTTGACATAGCTTGATTCATATGGTTTTTAAACAAGCCTGAAGAGGAGAATTTGACACCTAAGTACGTGAAGTCTCGCACTATTTCCAGATTTTCTCCTGCATAGGTGAAGGTGTCATGCTTTGTAAGCTTTCCACCTCTTCGAAAGACAACTATTTTCGTTTTACTAGTATTTATTTCAAGTTTACACTGGTCACAGTACTCTTTTAAAGCATTTATTTTTCTTTGAAGATCAATCTTACTATGTCCCAGTATAACCATGTCATCCGCGTACATGAGAATGAAAATATCTTTTGTATTTGAGATCTGGATTCCGGCGAAGTGTTTATCTCTCAAGAACTGAACTACGTCACAAATAAAAAGCAGAAAAAGTAGAGGGCTGGCAGAATCCCCCTGAACTGTACCTTTGGTCACTTGGATTTCATCTGTTACGTCATCATTAACTCTTATTCTGCACGTTGCTCCCTCGTATAATTTCTGTAAGATCCTGATGACTTTTGCAGACAATCCAATGGTTTTTAGCTTCTGCCAGAGCAGGTTATGGTTCAGAGCGTCAAAAGCAAAACGGATGTCCACAAAACAGGCATATAGTTTTTGTTTTGGAAGCCTCAGATGTATTTGTATTAAACAGGTTAAAGTAAAAATGTGATCAGTACAACCCCTGCCCCGGCGGAACCCCGCTTGTTCTTCGGGTATTATGTCGAGGGATTCTGCCCATGAGTAAATTCTGTTCGCCAAAAGCTGAGTAAATATTTTTCGAATTGAATTAAGTAGACCAATGCCTCTGTAATTCCCAGGGTCCAATTTGTCACCTTTTTTATACAGGCAGAAAATTTCACTCTGACTCCATTCGGGCGGTGTGACTTCATGGTCGATCACATAATTAAATAACGCCACTAAGTAATCAATGTTGCTCAGATGTTTATAAACTTCATTTGGTATGTGATCAGGTCCACACGCTTTATTATTTTTTAATTTGCGGACAATATTAAAAAGTTCTGCTGTTGTTATGGGTGAATCTAGTAACTCATGTGTCTCACCACTCAGACATAACTCAGAACTGAGGTTTTCCCTCTCATAAAGATTTGTAAAATGTTCACACCAGACTTGTTTTGTGATTTCACAAGATGTATAATTAGATTTTTTTCTGAACAATTTTATGGTATTCCAAAATTCTGTAACATTTTTTACATTCTGTAATTTTTTTCTGTTTTTTTCCTTAAATTCCTTTTCATATTTAAATAATAAAGATCTATATCTCTTCTTTTCTTCAACATATTTTTGAAATTTATTCACTTGTTTGTACCGTTTCCACGATCTGAAATATTTTCTCATAAGATATTTGCTTTCTCTAAGTTCCGGATTATACCAACGTGCATTTTTAGTAATTATCCATGTTTTTTTAATAATCATTCCACATTTTTTAGCCGCCATTATAATACCTTTATTTAACTGATCACTCATCATGTTAATAGTTTCTTGTTTGTTTTCAGAATTTTCGATATCTTCCGCTTTAATTTCGTTTAATTTTCGTAACAATTTTTTTTCAAATTCTTTATTATCCTGCCATTTTAGAAAGAAACCTGGTCTTTTCCTGTCACATTTGAAAGGAAGCTCTAAATTCAGTGCACACGTAACAGGAAGATGGTCGCTTAGATGAATGTTATCTAGAACTTCTAGGCTGATAATATCTGAGAATAATGAAACCGAGCAGAAGACCAAATCTAAGACGCTATTCTCAAAATACTCTCCTGTACTAGTACTTTTTCTTGAATCAATATGTGTATATTGAGAAGGAACGTCTCCGTTGGTTCTGCCATTCAATACTGTCAGGCCCAGGCCGTCAGCGATTGACAACAACTCCTCTCCTCTCCCATCAACAGTCAGATGCAAAGACTTACGCGTTGGTAGCAGAGCGGTTCCAGTAGTGAGTTCTTCATCCAGATCACCTCCTTCACCAATGTGGCAGTTCATATCTCCGCCAAGTATTATTCTGGGAGGTGTTTCTGCATCAAAATAGTCTGATAAAGAAAACAGCATATTTTCGAAAATATTAGCCAAGTCTAAGTCCCTATTTAAATACAAACCACCTACTATAAGCATAATGTCTTTAATTTCTATTTCCAACAATATATAAGAGTCATCTATAGATATAATTTTAAATCCAATATCCTCTCTGATGAACACTAGGATGCCTCCACTTCCCCGACCTCTTGCGCCCGTTCTCCTAGCAGCACAATGTACCCATTTATAAGATTTCAACCAGGGAGGGATAATAGGTTCAGTCAAAAGCCATGTTTCAGAGAGACAAATAATATGAAAATTAATTAAAATATCTTGTTGAACTTTATCTAGCTTAAAAATATTTTTATTATAACCTTCAATGTTCCAGAAGGTAAGTTGCAGTGATTGTTATTCAATGACGTTGTTCATATCCTGGGACATGTTCACCTCGCCGTCGAATTCCAGCACGATTGCATCCTGGAACTCTTCTGCATTATTATCCTGGTTCAGAGTTGATGAATGAGCATGCTCACTGGAGATGACGTTCTGATCAAGTGCGATTTTCTTTGTACCTTGAGTGTGTGCTGCCTCCGGTGAAGAAGAATGTTGTCGCTTGTTCCTTGCAGCTGAGTTAAGCTCTTCCGCCGGATCCTCTTCCCTTTCTCTGTCGATCTTCTCCCTCACAATGATACGGTCTTGTCTCAGTTCTGCTGTTTTACCTTCTTTTCGAAGCGCCATGAGTTGTGGGATTAGAAGTTTCCTTTTTTTTCTCACTTCTGGGGAATAATCTTCACCAATGTTAATTTTTGAACCTTTTAGATTTCTCCTGTTTCTTAGTATTTCTAACTTCTTTCTTAGTGTTACCATTTTCACTAGAACGGGCCGTAATTTGACAGATGAATCTTTTCCTAACCTTGAGATAAAATCAATATCTTGATTATTACAAGGAACTCGAAGGAAATTATTAAAGATATCAAGTACACGAGTTTCCAAGGAATTAAAATTTTCACCTTCATCATCTGGGACATTGAATAAAATAATATTCCTCTTTCTTCTCTCCAAATCAAGGTCTGCGATTTGTGTTCCATGCTCTTGTGTCTTTCCTTCTACCTCTACGATTTTCAAATCTTGCTCTCGAACTTTTTTTTCTACAACTTTGAACTTTTCTACTACTGGTACAATGTCATTTTTCACAATATTTTTGATCTCATCTTTCATATCCCTTAACATCGATTTCTTAAAATCTTCCATGAAACTTTTCATTTCTTCTCTTTCCATTGCACCGATTATGAGAATCAATCTTTACGTTAACAATGCACAAAGCCTATATAAAATATTATGGAGAGTTTGCAGGCGTTCTGGTTGAGCCGTCCTCTGCTTTGCCGACTTTATCTACTGCCGTCGAGATGATAACAGTGATAAGCGTCTGGCAACGTCTTATCTGGTTTGAAAAGTAACCGAACTCCAGAGAGCTGCGCGTTGACCGTTCTATTGATAACGAGACCCCTCACCACTCCGCTTATCACCACATCTCCTATGTGGTGATTATCTTGTTTATATTATCTGCGTATGAATCTAGCAATCTTTGTGTGCAGTAGGTGTACTTGGAACCATTGTTCGAAACTGCCTCGTTTCAAACTTTCAGATTGAATTTAATTTTTTATGAACATACCATTAGTTTTATCCAAGACGACACTTAATATGACTTAAACAAACACTAATCTTTAATTTTAAAACACTTTTTAATACTGATAGCACTTTAAAACTACTTTAAATTAATTTAAATTGACGAGCTGTAAATTTGTGTGTTTCCTTGTTCACGCAACGTTGCCAACCTCTACATCTTGACATAAATGCAACCTCTATAAATGCAACATCTTGACAAAATTTCAGCTTTCTAGATATTACCGTTTGGGCTGTAGAGCAATGAGTGTGTCAGTCGTCAAAAATGATTGCACCCTTTAAAGATTTTTATCTTTAAAAACGCACTTTTTCGCACTTTGATTTTTTTCCTATCGAAAAGAACGAGAAACAGGCTATTCAATAACATCAAAATCAATGCCGGTACTTGGAGTTATATATAACAAAAATGCCTTTGAAGTTGAAATTTTGAAATAATTTAGGTCTTAAAACAGCACTTCTTTAAAACTTCATAGAACGAAAGCTAGCATCTAAAATAAAACTGAGATAAAGAAAAATTGTTTACACTTACATGTACTAGTAGAATCCATAGTTGTATTTTAGAAAAATATTGTAGATTTCTTGGAAAATGAACTGAAAGATGATAGATTCAAGAGAGTTTTAGTAGTAGTGAAATTCTCTGGATGAACGGGGCACTTTAAAGCAACCTCACAGGTGAAGCTGCTCGGCTCGGGCGAATCGAACCCGGGACCTTCCGCATGCCAACCGAGTGCTTAACCAACCACTGAGCTTTTTTTTATATAAAGGTAATTGTGCCCTGGAACCGCTTTCGCATTACTTCAGGGCACTTTACCTTTACATCCATGCCATTCCGGAAACGGAAAACTCGGTTAGAATTTTGCGCTCCGGCCGGGATTCGAACCCACGACCTCCGGGTCAGCAACCAATGCTCTTAACCACTGAGCCAATGATGTATCCCTTGCGTGCTCCGCAGTGATTCAGGAGCTGGACGAGCTAAAGCGGAGCAGCGGGAGAGTGAGGGACACTATCCGCTGGCTGTATTACTCAGCCATTGTTTTTAATTAATTGTTTCTTTTTTTTTCTCTTGTGTAATGGTTAGGGTTGTATGCAGAGTCCTCACTGTAGGGATGCCTGGGTCATTTGTCCCTTCAGCTGATTTTGTTATGCAGAGACGTTTGTTTAAAGCGTCTGTGCGCATGTGCAGTCAGATGTTTCTTTAATAAATAACTGTCAAGGTCGAAGTATTCCCTATAGCAAGCTCGGGACCACCCTACAGTGAACCCTATAGGGATTACAAAATCGTCTCTGCATACCAGCCTTAATGTCAAACGTTCTAGTCTCTGATTTCAAACTATTCTAATCTTCGATTTTAATCACATTTTATGTTCAATTGTCAATAAAATAAATATTCTGTGTTATAATTATTGAAAATAGAAATTATACATAAATAAGATTGAAAAAAAAATGGTCAGAGTGAACGGTAACTATTTCCTTCTAAAAAGGGGAAAAAAAGAGAAAAAAAAAAGGTTTTTTGATTTTGTATTATTGTGGAAAAAAAACTAAGCTAATTCAATGATCTCTATATTTGTAAGTAGATAATAGTTTTTTTTTTTTCAATTTCAATGTTTTGTATCCTATTTATAGGATACAACATATATATTATATCCTATAAAATATATAAGACCTGTTTGACTGCTGGAGTAAAGGGACTTTTCAGTCTTACCTCGGCAGTATAAACAAGGTATATTCTATTCTATTCTATTCTATTCTATTATACCGTAAGCACCTTTGTAACAAAATTTTATTACAAATAAAAATATACTACTACTACTACTACTACTACTACTACTACTACTACTACTACTACAATGGGACTGTCCCGGTAGCTCAGTGGTAAAGGCGGCACTCTGTGAACCAAGAGAATCCAGATGTCGTGGGTTCGAAACCCAGCCGGGACATGACAAGTTATCCTCCCATTTGGGATTTTTACCACATAATAATATGTCTTGGGCTTACTGCTGGAATAATGGGACTTTAATAGTCCTAATCGGGCAGTATAAATAAGGCGATATTATTATATTATTATTCCTCGCGTGCTCCGCAGTGATTCAGGAGCTGGACGAGCTAAAGCGGAGCAGCGGGCGAGTGAGGGACACTATCCGCTGGCTGGAGGTTCAGCTCCGCAGTGGGAACCGGTTCCTGAGGACTCAGAGGGCGAATGAGCGGCGGGAGCTGCCTCCCAGCGTCCAGTACCCGAAGAAGAAGGACAAGGAGACCTGGTGAGTTCTGGAACCTATTATTATGAGGGTTGGGTGGAAGAGATTGCCACAGGCAATAACCCCGCCCTATAGCAAGTCTGGCTGGGGGACTTTAAACAGGGAGAAGACCAGTGTCTCGCTAGAGAACTATAAACAGAGAACAGACTAGCCAACCCTTACAAGCCAGGCTAGCTTGCAGTTTCCTAAGGGTTTAATGGCTTATAAAGAAAAGTCCAAGTCCTCATGATGGTTGATCGCACATAGAAATATGTGGTTCAGGACGAGCCAACTTTGAAATAAAGTATAAGGGTTGGGTGAAAGAGATTGCCACAGGCAATAACCCCGCCCTTTAGGTAGGACATTAGCTTTAAGTACCCGAAGAAGAAGAAAGACAAGGAGACCTGGTGAGTTTTGGAACCTATTATAAGACAAGGAGACCTGGTGAGTTGTGGAACCTATTATAAGACAAGGAGACCTGGTGAGTTGTGGAACCTATTATAAGACAAGGAGACCTGGTGAGTTGTGGAACCTATTATAAGACAAGGAGACCTGGTGAGTTGTGGAACAACTATCTTTTTAATAATAAATAAAAAAAATCGAAATAATTTGAAGATAGGAAACACTTGGCTTTTTTTGTTTTACTTAATTAAAAAAAAAAAGCCAAGTGTTTTCTATCTTCAAATTCTTTCGATGTTTATTTGTTTTACCAAGAGTTGTGTATAACTATAAGTTTTTCCAAAGAACTTATATAGATTTAAATTTAAAAAAAAAAACAAAACAAAACAAAAAATGACAGTAATGTGAAAGCGGGGCACAATTACCTTTAAAGGGTTGGGTGGAAGAGATTGCCACAGGCAATAACCCCGCCCTTTAGGTAGGACATTAGCTTTAAGTACCCGAAAAAGAAGGACAAGGAGACCTGGTGAGTTCTGGAACCTATTATCAGGGTTGGAATCTGTTAACTCTTTGACTGCCAGAGCTATTCTTGACATGTTTCCTACCCGGCCAAGCCAAATACGTGTACACTTCCCCACCGGCCAAATGTAATCTAGTCTAACACAACTCGAGTTGTGCCGTGGCCCTGGAGGTGTGTGTTTTGTAAATTTGCTTCCTCACAGGCCATGGCACAACTAATGGTATTTGACAAAATACAAAACAAAACGGTTCTGGAATCCTCAAGACACAGGCTTTCTGGATATACTTAAAAGAAATCTGTAGTGACACAACTCTAGTTGCGACATCGACCTAAAGATTGCATTTTCAGCACAACTCGAGTTGTGCCATGGCCGGGTGGGAAAGTGTACTGGTAGTCAAAGAGCTAAAAAAAAACGTGAAAAGTCTGAAAAAAGGTCGAAATTTCGAACATTCTGGCTTATATCTCGAGAACGGTACGTCAGAATGTGGCCTAAAATTAACCTATTATAAGGGTTGGGTGGAAGAGATTGCCACAGGCAATAACCCCGCCCTTTAGTTAGGACATTAGCTTCATTCTCTTTTGTGTTCTTGTTAGTCTGTCCCGGTAGCTCAGTGGTAAAGGCGGCACTCTGTGAATCCAAAGATTCCAGAGGTCTTGTGTTCGAAACCCAGCCGGGACATGACATGTTATCCTCCCATTTGGGATTTTTACCACATAATATTATGTCTTGGGCTTACTGCTGGAATAATGGGACTTAAATAGTCTTAATCGGGCACTATAAATAAGGCGATATTATTATTATAAGGGTTGGGTGGAAGAGAGTGCCACAGGCAATAACCCCGCCCTTTAGTTAGGAGACAATAACTTCATTCTCTTTTGTGTTCTTGTTTCTTTGTTCAAAATCTATTTCTTTTTTTCTTTATAATTTCATTGTATTTTACTGTATATATTTTTGTCTTACCTAATAAAGCATACTATAATAATAATTATTTTTATTATATCATGCTTTATTAGAAGGACATATACAAGATTAACAAAATAAAATAGTTTGAAAATTAATAAAAGATAAAATTGTTTGAAAATAAATAAATAATAATGAAGAAAATAATAATGTTCTAACTAAAGTACGGGGATATTGCCTGCGGCAATCTCTTCCACCCAACCCTTTATGGAACCTATATTGGAAAATTGAAAACTCACTATCAAATTTTGGGTGATTCCAATTCTTTCCTGATTATATGA
>CM044962.1:3592896-3610696 GCA_024516035.1 Bactericera cockerelli | reverse complement strand
CGTTAAATTCACAAATTGTACATCACACTTCTATAAATGTCAAGAAAACTCACACATTATACTTTTTTTACACAAAAGACACGAAAAATAGATAATTATTATGTACTCTTGGATATTTGAAATTAAATTTGGTTCTTTGTGTTATAATATAACAATTTTAGTGGTTAGCTCAGAATTATAGGACTTTTCCGTATCTTTTTTTTTTAAATGGGGTTTAACGTCGCTTTCAACTGGCATGGTCATATCACGACGGGGGTTTTACCCTCCATTCGCAGGAAACTCACAAACCTGCTACTCACATTGACCTCACCCAGCCTGAGTGGGGCCGGGAAAAGCCAGCGTCACGAGAATTAGAATTTGAATGGTCACCCATCCAAGTCTTAACCTCGCTGGATGTCGCTTAACTTCGGTGTTCTGAAGGGAACCGGTGTATTCAACATGCCATCGACGCTGGCTTTTTTTCCGTATCTTGAATGGATAAATAATGACTTTTCTACTACCCAGGTACCTGGAATCACCGCTCAACTCCTCTTTAATAACCTATAATAATTCTAACTAAATGAAATAGTTCACAAGGAACTATTCTCCTGTGAATCACCACTCATCTCCTCTCTACGAACCTATAATCATTATTCTAACAATTCTAATTTAGATAGATCTAGATCTTACTGTAGAAAAAAATTATCAGTGGTGTAGGGAGGGCCTGGATATAGGTCTCTAGCCTGTATGCAGTGTTCCTCCAACCTGTTAACATAATGGTAGCATTATTTTTTATTTTTTTAATATTTTACTATTAATATTAATATTATTGGGAGAAAAAAAATTGTAGCATTAATAAATAAATTATTACTGCGCGTGGGCGGAAGAGATTGCCATAGGCAATAACCCCGCCCTTTAGTTAGGACATATGTATATATTTTATTTATTTTTTTCTTGTTTATATTATTAATATTGTCAATTTTATATTTAATTTTTACCATTATTTGTCTGTATATATGTTCTACTAACAAAGAGTTTCTAAATAAATAAAATAATATATGTAAAAAATAAATGAACCCCCGACCCTTCTATTGTGCGGACTCTTCCCCGACTCACCACGGTTGGGTTTCTCGTCCCGATGGGCGCCCAACTCGGGCGGCTTCGCGCTCAGAATGGAGAGGGGGTGGGGGCCCCCGGGGCCGCCCAGGGCCCCGGAGAGGCCGAGCAGAGAGGCCGCGGAGGAGGAGGTGGGGCCGGGCATGGAGGGGTGGGGCATCATGGGCAGGGAGGGGGGGTGGCCCCCGTGGGGGAGTTGCTGGGCGTGCATCTGTTGCTGAAACGAGAGAGAGGACAGAATGGGTTAAAATGAGTGATTATAGACGGGACATAGAGGGTTAAGTAGCAATTTTTTTTTTTTTTTTTTTTTTTTAACAGACTAGCGCTAATAATAGTTTGTTTATTTATTTTCATTCTAAAGAAACATTTATACAAAGGTACTTCTCCTAAGCTTTGAAGAGCTTCTAAGAGAAAGAGATTGAAATTATATAAAAATGTTTTTCCTTTGTGTTATTATGTTATTATTCAACAAAACAAGCATATAACAGGGAAATTAGAAATACTGTATGAAACCATATAGGTACAATACAAAATACCAATACCCCCCTCATAGGGGGAGGCCCATGCTCCATAGGGGTGACAGAGGGCTATATTATATTATGTCACAAGTTTAGACATTTTAGTGTAGCGCAGAATTATTTTTTTAATTTTTTAATTTAATTTATTCTTTATTGACGGGTCAAGCCCAATGTACATTGATTACATACAAAGAACATTAAATTAATACAAATAAGAAAACAAAATAAGAAAATGTAAGAAGGCAAGTAAAATATCACAGAACGTAGAGCAAGTTGACTAGAAAAGCTGTATTACAATTATTGACAAGTTAAGCACATTAAATTCCATTTTCACTCCTCATCATCCGATTGATGGGAGCAAAATATAAATAGTTTCTAGTGAAGCTGTTGACTAAGAATGTTTTAGGTTGTCTTAAACGACGAGTACAATCAAATGATAAAAGCTCTAAGAGCTTGGGACAGTTGACTTGTCCTTCAATCAGTTTAATCATAAAATTATGATCTAGTCGTTTGCGTCTGTCAACAAGGTTGTCAAGGTTAATGTCAAGAGAATAACGGAAGTTGAAATACCACAAAAATTTATTTTGCACTCTTTGAAGAGTGTGTTTATGTATGTCATAAAAAGGTGACCAAATTAGGCAAGCATACTCAAGCAGCGACCTCACAAGAGCTTTGTATAATATACAGAAGGCATCAGGTGAAAGTCCCTTGGAATTTCTCCAAACATAACCAAGAATACGATGGCAAGATAATGAAACCTTATCTATATGGTAAGAAAAAGAAAGGTTGGTGTCCAGGTAAACGCCAAGGTCTTTAATGTTATCAACAAACGGTAGATTCACAGAGTCAATTGTGTAAACAAAATGACGTGACTTTACCGATCTAGTGAATTCCATGACAGCACACTTATGAATAGCCAACTGCATGTCGTTCGTAGATAACCAATCATGAAGTTTACGAATATCTGATTGTAAAGAGAAGCAGTCTTCGATAGAAGTAATAGTTTTGTACAATTTCACATCGTCTGCGAACATGAGAACGGAAGAATGTTCAAAAATGGAGGGTAGGTCATTAAAAAACAGACTGAAAAGCAAAGGCCCACTGTGGCTTCCCTGTCCAACACCGGAAGCAACGTTGATTGGAGAAGACACACAGTTCCCAACCCTTACAAGTTGAGTTCGCTCGGAGAGGTAATTAGAGAGCCAGATTAAAAATC
Organism: Bactericera cockerelli; assembly: GCA_024516035.1. Lineage (NCBI taxonomy): Eukaryota > Metazoa > Arthropoda > Insecta > Hemiptera > Triozidae > Bactericera > Bactericera cockerelli. The sequence goes on along the minus strand of CM044962.1, from coordinate 3,607,867 downwards.
CTTCTCCAACTCCGAAGGAGCGTAACTTTGCCACAAGAAAAGACACGTTTACTCTGTCGAAAGCCTTCGCGACATCAGTATAAATGGCATGGACTGGGTAGCCATCGTCAAATGCTGTAAGAATATCGTGCTGATACGATAAAAGGTTAGTTACAGTTGACCTCTGAGACACAAAACCATGCTGACGCTCAGAGATGATACATTTGGTGGCAAAAGAAAGCTGTTCATAAACCAATTTGTCAAGTATCTTGGGAATAGTGGATTGAATGCAAACCCCCCTGTAGTTGGATATATTACAACGATCACCTGATTTATAAATTGGAATCAGAAAGCTTTTCTTCCACTCAGAAGGAAAAGTACCAGAAGACATTGACTTGTTGAAAAGAAAGGACAATGGCCCAGCAAGAATTGATGAGCAACGTTTCAAGATGATGGGCGGAATGCTGTCCGGACCAGAAGAACATTTGCTCGGCAAAGCAGAGAGAGCTTTGAAAACATCATTCTCTGAAAATCTGCAGGCATTAAAATCAATTAAGTTTTGACTGGGGTACTCAGGAATAGGTCGATCAGATTCTTGATAAACAGAAGAAAAGGATAATCTAAAAAGATCAGTTATTTCTTGTAATGACGAAGAAGAAAAATCATTGAAAAACATATTTTTAGGGAATCCATTGATCTTCCTTGATTCCTCTGAGTATTTCCAGAAATGACTAGGGTTTTCCCTCAGTTGTTTGTTAACTTTATTGAGGTAATCAGAGTGACACTTTTGACTGTGGAACTTACACTGAGCACGTAAGGCAGAGAAATGTTGGTAATCTATATCTGAACCACTACGCTTAAATTTCAAGTGGGCAACCTTTTTTTCACGAGTCAAGCGTTTCAAATAGTTTGAAAACCATCTAGGAAAATTATCTGCACGAATTGTTATAAAAGGTGTAGATAGATGAATACCTTCCAATATAACATCGTTAAATTTAGAGACAATACAATCAATATTTTCATGATTAGTCAGTTCACTCCAATCTACACCAGAAAGAAAGTTTTTCAAAATGTCAAAATTACATTTGGAATAAACATAAAATTTTGTATCCTCGGAAAAATACTTAAGCTGAGTTTTCAAGGGAATGTCAAAACAGAAAGCAGTGTGGTGAAAGTTGTTGTCAATTAAATTGTCACTTGAGACGCAGGTCAAAATGCCTGGAATGTCCGAAAAAAGCAAGTCTAGGAAAACTCCGTGATTGTTAGGAAGGTTGTTCATTTGCACAAGAGAAAGTCCGTTAAAAGATTCACAAACCCGAATGGATGACATGTCACCTGGGGGACAGTCCACAACCATCCCGACATCATCCAGAGTTTGCCATACTGCTGATCTCAAATTGTAATCTCCTAAGAGAACCATTTGAGCAGCAGGGAACTGGGTACGGAGCTCTTCAACTACAGTGCAGTGCTCTATGTAGACATCAGGGCCAGAACTTGGAGGAATGTAGGTGCAGCCTAGAATAATAGAATGATTACAATATTCGACAATAACATACAAATGATCATAAAATAGTGTAGGTGCATTAATATGAACAAGTCTGCTCTTAATATTTTTACTACATAAAATCATCACTCCCCCACCTCGAGTTTTATTAGATCCAACCAAATTTCTATCACATCGATAAACATCAAAATTTAAAAATTTTACTTCCGCATTAGAAAAATTGTCCGTTAACCAGGACTCTGTCAAAAGATAATGTCATAATTGCAAAGTTCAACATTGCGTTTAAGAATGTCAAGACGGGTCCTCAGACCACCTACATTATGATAATAACAGTTTAGGGATTTTTGAGACCCGCTCTGAGTCTGGTGTTTTTTGGCGAGGTGGCACCGACAGCAGGGGACTTGGCATTAACTCTACTCCCAGCAGCGCCAGGAAGTTGAGGTCTCAGGTTGGAACCCGCAGCAACATTGCTAGAATTTTTCTTCTTGTCAGTGGTAGAGCCAGCATTGACCTTGGTAGCAGAAGAACTGAACACTTCATCTGGATGAGCAGAATCAAATGCGTCAAGCACATGCGTTGTAAGAAGTTTCCCGAAGAACTGTTTGACAAGGGCGCCTTCGGGCCACACACCGTCCCCGCATACCAGTTCCTTCTCCGCCTCAGGCACGACAACATGGAATGATGCATAGGACTCGTGCTTCGTCTTCAGTTTGGAACAGACGACTGAAGGCAGCTCAGGAATACTTGACATCAAACTCTCGGCTAATTTCTTAGGAGAGGTGTTCGGGTCAATCCTTGTCACAAACAGCTGAAAATATCTCCGGATTGGCACAGATGAGATGTCCGACTTCTTTGAGCCAATGACAAGAAAGGAACTTTTCGATCTCCTGTCATCACTAGCACCTCTTCCCGAAGCTCTACCATCATTCAGGTGATTTTCCTTGACAACATCGGAAAATTTCGGAGATTCGCCCGCTCTTGATTCAAGATTCAAGATCTTCTCATTTAATAACTTAATGAGTTGGGCCTGCTCCTGCACCCTGTTCTCGAGCTGAGCGACGTACCTGTCCATAGACACCGAGACATCTTGGCTAGTGTTAGTTACCATTATGCAAGTATAACTGTTTACTGTCAATAATTTAAAATTATGTATTTATATCTATTCAATACTCTGATCGTATGAAATGAGAAGTATTTCAAGGTCAAATCCCAAATAAACTGATAAGGGAACAGTTTCAAATATACGATAGGTACTTTGTAAAATTTGATTATGTAACCGACACCAAACTGATGCACGTAATCACAAAGAACAAAGAAAATATGTATTATTTTATTAGATAACTTTTTAAATAAAAAAAAAAGTCGATGCACATTAAGAATAGTCTTTTTGGGATCAGCACAAAAAAAAATAATTCAAATTGAAACAATAGTCACACAAATTAACGCTTTTTAGATTTAAAATCAATGAAAGATTTTTAAAATTAATTGAACTAGCATTCAGTAAAAATTTACGTACGTATCTTGCGCAACCTCTCTCTACGACCTCACCTCAACAGTATTATATTAGGACTTCTCACTTAAAAAAAAAATTGATTGTTTCACAGCCTTTTTTATTTCGTAGCCATGAAGAAGCAGCTAATATAGACGTTCGAGGTCTATGGCGTAGCTTGCCCATCCCGTAGTATGCGTATGCCTCCCTAGTGGAAGCTATAGTCTCCAGATTTTTTTTGGCTTGGTTGGCTGGTCCTGAACCACGTATTCTTCTGTGTCAACCATCACATGAGAACGTGGACTATTTCTTCAATATATTGTGACGTCACCACCTCTTTCCTGTTTTTATTTTTATTTATTATAAGCATTTTTATAACTTTTTCACAATTCTAGAACTCAACAAGGTGTCCCATTGATCTTTGACAATGATCCTTGGGTGGAAGAGATTTCCAGAGGCATTAACCCCGCCCTTTAGTTAGGACATGTGTATGTTTTTATCTATTTTTTCCCCATTTTTTTGTTTCCATAATTTCATTATTTAATATATTAAGTATGTGTATTGTACCTATATAAGTATATATACATATGTCTTTGTGTCTAATAAAGCATTTAATAATAGTAAGCGTAAAAAGTAAAGTTACTATATTTCTGTTAATCACTTTCGTGATGTCACAACTACTCAAACTAGCTTCACTAAATCTAAGCTGAAACCGGGACTTGAACCACCAACCTCTAGGTTACAAGTCCGCCGCCTTATCGATCAAGCTACTGAGGTCGGTTACATTAAATAAACGATCCTTTGGACATTTGAATGTCTCGTTTGTAATGGGACAGTACTGTATAGTTATCAATACTACAAGATAGAGAGTTTATAATGGGACACCCTGTATAGTTATCAATACTACAAGATAGAGAGTTTATAATGGGACACCCTGTATAGTTATCAATACTACAAGATAGAGAGTTTATAATGGGAAACCCTGTATAGTTATCAATACTACAAAATAGAGTGTTTATAATGGGACAGTACTGTATAATTATCAATACTAGAAGATAGAGAGTAATGGGACACCCTGTGTAGTTAATACTAGAGGATAGAGAGTGCTAAAACTTACCAAGAGACGTGGCAGATCCGGCCTTTGTTGCTGAAAACCAAAAGAAAATACATAGGGAAATTATTAAATTGAACCAAAACCAACCAACCTTAAGTCTCAACCATGAAGAAGAGGTTGAACAATGCCAACCCAAGTAGGTATGGGAAAAGGCAAAGTGAAGGCGATGTTCTACTTCAAATTGTTTTTTATTGGTGTAAATCCCACCCAGTGCATGAATTTTTCCTCATTAACTTTGTGACCACAGAATAATAAGACTTTGAGCGTTCTGGGATAGAAAAATCTTTGAGTAATAACCTCATCTGGTGGTTACCTTATTTAAGAGTGTTATTATTATTCGGTAGCAGTGTTAATTGTATTACCTCTGAAACCGGTCCTGGTCGTAAATACTTAAGAACAATAAATTATAAACAGCAATGCTGGTAAGTACGTGAATGTATGTTAAAATTTTCAAAAGCATCAAGAAGCAAATTAAAAATGCTTTCACTTGAAAATGATCACGACCTGGTGAGTATTGAGAGTATTTTAAAAGAAAGTCCTAGTCTGAAAAAAAAAGAGGGAGTGAGAGTGAGAGAGAGAGAGAGAGAGAGAGAAAAAAGAAAGAAAGAAAAGAGAGAGAGAGAGAGAAAAAAAGGGGAGGGGGATAAAAATGCAAAAGAGATAGTGAATTAATGAGAGGATTTTTTTAAAGAGAGAAATCTAAATTTATCGCTGAGTAAAACGACAAAAAAAAATGAGAAGAACAAGGAAATTAGGGCGAAATTGAAAGATAAGGAACACTGAGATAAAAGAGGAGGAGGAGAAGGAGGAGGAGGAGGAGAAGGAGGAGGAGGATGGGGAGGAGAAAGAGGGGGAGTAGAAGGAGGAGTGGGTACTTTTGAAGTAGAATAAGTGAATTGTGAAGAGGACTAAAGAAAAGTGAAGAGGAATCGGAGAAGGAGAAGACAGGGAAAAAGAGAAGAGAGAGAGAGAGGGAAAGAGAGAGAGAGGAAAGAGAAAAGAGGGAGAAAGAGAGGAAAGAGAAAAGAGGGAGAAAGAGAAAAGAGGGAGAAAGAGAAAAGAGGGAGAAAGAGAGAGAGAGGACAGAGAGGAAATATAAAAAAGAAAAGAGGGAGAAAAAGGAGAGAGAACGTAAGGAGGGGGATGAACCAGAGGGTAGTAAGAGAAAATAAAGGGAGAGGGGAATAAGGGGACAAGAAGTAGAGATAAGAAAAATGTTCGGTGAAAAAAAAGGAAGTGGCAAAGGGAAAGAAGAAGAAAAATATAAAGAGTCATTAATATTCATTAATTAAAATTGCGAAGAACAAATATACAGGGTGGAGAATGTGGAGAGGAAGCAAAGAATTTGGACGAGGAAAAGGAATTCTTCAAATCCAAAAGCAGATATATATTTTTTTTTTTTTATTAAGTTTCCATGTATTTATATTTCACAATAACATCTTATTTATTTATAACATCTTCAACGAACAATGAGGGTATACCGACCTTCAAAAGATAAAAAAAATCTTGTGCTGAGGGTGGGGAAATTAACACAAACACTAGTTAGTTAGTTTTCATATATTGGGTTTTTTTAAGATGTGATATAATATCACAATTACTCAAACTAACTTTACTAAATTTTTGCTGAACCTGAGACTCGAACCACGGACCTCCAGGTTACGAGTGCCGCCTTATCGAACAAGCTACTGAGGTCGGTATAGTAAACACTATACAAGCATTAATAACATGAGCACACACTATTGTATAATGTAATTTCATTTATATTTAAGTGAAGAATAAGTTGACAACAAAAGTCCTATTTGCAGATAAATTTAAAAATATTAATGGAATCCTTTGTATCATAATTATAATTTCTACAAAACTCTCATGCATCACCCCGTATGTCAAAGATAAGCGAAAAACGAAATGAGTGCGAAGACAAAGATAAAGGGGTGATCAGAAAGAAAGCAGGATAAAATTGAAGAGTGGGGGAGGGGGGGGGGGGTGGGGATGAGAAAGAGATTGGGGGAAATAGGGAGGAAAAATTAAAAATAAATTTGATGTAAAATTGAAAAAACCAATGACGGGATACGGACGAAGACAGTTTATGCTCTTTTGAACGGAATAAAATGAAATGATTGAATCGGAATATTATTTTGTTTTATGTACCAAATGTACCACCCTGAGGCGACATTGAGAGTCCAGGTATGAGGTCAAATCAATTGCCTATCTGCTCTATAAAAATATCTTAATATATAAATGTCAAAGTCACTGACTGACCACTGACTGATCATCGCTCTACAGCCCAAGCCGTAAGTCCTAGCAAGCTGAAATTTGGTAGGTAGCTTTGTCTTATAGTCTAGATGTGCAAAAAGATTTTTCGAAATTCCCACTACAACACCTGCCATTGGCGAAAAAGGATTTTTTGCTTTCACGGCCATGCCTCGGCCCGCAAAGCGGGCGACACCCCGCTAGTTTTTTATATTGGTTAGCAATAAAATTGTTCAAAACTCTCTAGCTTTTATTTTATATTAAACAATAAATAATACTAAAATAAATGCTATTAATTTCATCGCCACATCGAAAGCTTTTCTTAGGTCCAGGAATGCCATGAATAGTGTTTTTCCATATTAATTAGAGTGAATATGAACAAATATTCTCATAATCATGGTCTACCTCAGCCATAGTCCATGTCACTATTTTTCCATTTCAATACATTATTGACAAAATATGTTAACTTGATGTGGTCTTTTGGTGCACTTGATGTGGTCCTATAGAGAAAAAAAAACTAAGCCCCATAATTAGTTTTCTATCACTATAATAAGGAAAGTACTGTATTTTTTATTATTATTCTGTTTCAGGAACTGTCTATCTTAGAACTGAAGACCAAAGAGAGAAAAACTGGAGAAAAAAGGACGCGCTGAATAGAAAGATATGAAAGGAAAGGATTCATGGAACAAATGTCGACCAAAAGTAGGTTTAGCAAAATGGCAAAATAAAAGAAGTAAATTGTCTATCCTAACTGGCTATATTTTTTATCAACTGGCTGGAAACTTCCAGCCATTGGATCACTCCCAACTTCCAGTACTTACCCCAATGATGGCGTTGAGCTCGGTCATGGTGACTTGCTTGGCCCGCTCCAGCGCGGTGGCCACCTGTTGCTGGTGCTCCTGGGAGAGGAAGGGCATGATCTGGACGATGATGGCGTTCAGTCGCTTGGCGATCTCCGTCTGGAAGAGCAACGAGATGGGGGGCCGAATTATAAAACAGGATCAGATTACAACCACCAGGCGAGGTTAACCCTGTAAGGCTTAGCGTGACCATATGGTCACAGCAACGGTCATTTTTGAATCGCGTATGTGAGGAAACATGTTGTGACACTTGTGACAAAATTAAACAAGTTGAATCAGAATTATGGTGTAATTCTCAATCTTTCATAGGAACTCCAATGTTAGTTAAATCAGATTAATTTTCCAGCCCCAGTCGTGTTCTGAATTTTGGATGAAAAGTACGAGTCAAAAATAATTCAGGCCTCCGAGGGTTAATGCTCAAAGCATTTTCTACCACCTAACAACCCTCAGAGTCTTATTAATCTTATTATTATGTGGTTACAAACTCAAATTGATGAAGAAAAATTCTCTGATCGAAGAGGAAAAAATATTTGATTTAACTTGGCTTTAACGTCGCTTTCAACTGCGTGGTAATGGTCATATCACGACGGGAGTTTTACCCTCCAGTCGCTGAAAACTCATAAACCAGACACTCAAATTAACCTTACCAAGCCTGAGTGGGGCCGGGCATAGCCAACATCACAAGGGTTCGAATTTGAACGGTCACCCATCTCAGTTCTAGCCTCACAGGATTAGATTTAATGGGGAATTGCCATTTATTGTAAATATTAGAAAAAAACATAAATGGACACTATCCCTTAACTCGGGCAGTAGTGCGCTGTGAATGGTTAAAACTTCGACTTGAGGGAGTGTTAGGCTCAGCTGAACATTTAGGAGATAAATTGGTTGTCATTTTAACTCTGTCGACATGAGAAACCGTCCCTTATCTTGTCCCAGTAGCTCAGTGGTCAAGGCGTCTGTCAGTGTCTGGTAATCCAGAGGTCGCGGAATATACTATAATTCTACGCTACACAATAAAGTTGTGATATAATAACACAGATACACATGAATTTATTATTCATTTATTATCCTCCATAATTATAAGTTAGTTTAAAAGTTATCATATTTGTGTAAATCTCAAACTCGCTTTATTAAATCTATGCTGACACCGGGACTTGAACCACCGACCTCCAGGATACGAGTCCACCGCCTTATCGATCAAGCTACTGAGGTCGGTTCCATATTTATTATCTCTCACAAATTAAAAAAAAATCTTCTCTCCTGTTCAATTTATCACCATCTCAATCTCTCTTTCACTCACACAAATGACTCTCTTCTCTCTCCCTCCCTTTTCCTCTATATCTCAACTAACCCTCACCAGAATTTATCTGTCCCCTATTTCTCTGAAGCGTCCCTCAAAGAGCCGAAAAAGCTCACCCTTTCACCATACACGACTCTTTATCAAAGTGAACCTTTTACCTCTTTTCCGTCCACACAACTCTTTCCACACTTTTTTCAACAAAATAAAATGGGTTCAAGCTTCAAAAGAGGAGAGAGAGAGAAAGGAGGGGGCGGAGAGAGAGAGAGAGAGAGAGAGACAAAGGAGGGAGAGAGTGAGAGGAAGGGAAAAAAGGGGTAAAACAGAAAAAAAACTTCAAAATATATCTTAACCATTTTATTTTCAGGAGAAAGAGAGAGAGAGGGAGAACGAGGGAGGAAGGAAAGGGAGAGAGATATCTGGGAACGATTTCTCTTGTCTTTTCACCTTTTTTTTCCTGAAAACAAACATTCAATGGTATTCTCTATCTATCTTCTATATGTTCTCTTTCTCTCTCACTCACTCACTCTCTCTCTCTCTCTCTCTTCCTCGCTCTCTTTTTAACCCTCAGTCCTCTTTTCTCTCCCTCTCTCCTCGTCCAATCACTTTAGTACCACAACTTTGAGAAGATGAAAAAAAATCGGACAGATGACAGGGGGAGGGAGGGGGTTGAGGAGAGAGAAAGAGAGAAGAGGACTGAGGGTTAAAAAGAGAGAGAGAGAAAGAGGGTAGAGGATGAGCAGAGAGAGAGAAAGAGGGTAGAGGATGAGCAGAGAGAGAGAAAGAGAGAGAGCGAGCGAGCGAAAGAGAAAGAGAGAGAGGACAGAGACAGAGAAAGAGAGAGAGAGAGAGAGAGAGAGAGAGAGAGAGAGAGAGAGAGAGTAGGATCACTAGGGATCATTGGAAAACTTAGAGTTTTTTACCCCTTTTTTTCCTCAATAAAAATAACTAAATAACTATGGAGCAGAGTTGGTGGTCGATGGGGGTCTTATATTATTAAATTACCTCACCATACATACATACGCGTATACTTGTAAGGACCTATTCTCTCACAGGCACACATACAAACTCTCTATCTCAGACACAAAATCTCTATTTTACTTCCACTCACTCAAACTCCAAAGAGGCAACAAGAGTTTAGACAGCTAACATGAATATATGTAAGTAAATATAAGTATATAGATGCTTACCTGTTTGTGCATTTCAACATTGAGGCCATAGGACATTTCATAGTACTGAAAAAGAAGAAAATTATGGTCGTCAGCATGGTTTTTCATAAAGTATGTAAAAATATTTTTTTTATACAAAAACGAACACAATACTTCCGATTTTGTGTTCCGAAATTTCTCGGAAGTAATATTATCTATAACTCTTATCTCATGTTTTGAAAATAACTACTGATAGCTTAAATATATGCTTATATCTACGTCATGCTAGAACGATGCTAAAATTCTACCATCAAATTTTCTGATTTGCAATAATTGCCATAAACCAAGAAGAAAATAATTTTTTAAAACGAGTTACCCTCCAACGGACAATTCTTTTTGTCTTTAACAATACAGACTACATGTTGTGGTAAATAGTTACACCCTGTATATACACTCTACCATTCCATATACATCTATATATATAAATATAATATACTTGCAATGTGCTTACATATTAGAGTGGTCTAGAGCTAATTTAGACGCTACCTGTAATGAGGACCACATGTGGTAAACAGTTACACCCTGTATATACACTCTACCATTCCATATACATCTATATATATAAATATAATATACTTGCAATGTGTTTACATATTAGAGTGTCTAGAGCAAGTTTAGAAGCTACCTATTACAATGCGGACCACATGTGGTAAATAGTTGCTACAAGTTCATAAATAAATAAGTCCGACTCTGATATACAATTAATATACAACAATAAACGTATCTATGAACAAAATATATGTCTGAATCCTATATATTGTATATAAATAGGTACAGGGTGATCATAGCCCCTATATCTCGAGAACCACTCAAGTGTTATATATTGTAAAAAGTTTTCATCTGAAAAATAAACTTGAACATGTCTGTCTGTCTGTCTGTACCCCGATAACTCTCGACCGGATTCTTCAAAATTGTTGTAATTTAGTATACATGTTTATTGGGATCTTTACTAGAATTTTACTTGTTTTTATTTGGACGATTTAGGCCATTCGGGGCCAAATGGGGGCCATTTGGGTGAAAATTGAAAACGATTTGTCTATTTATTTTTGGAACTAGCAAAGCTCTTGAAATTTTGTAGAATCGTTGCAAAAATATATTTTGGTTCACTTATTGAAATTTGATCGTTTTAAAAAATCGTGGAACTAAGATGGCCCAACTGTGATAAAAAATCCAAAAAGGGGCAAAAAAAGAGCGGCTCTCTTTTTTTTGTTGATATTTTTTAAAATTAAATCCTATTGAGTGGGGTATTGAATGAACGGTCTCGATGTCCTCATGCTTGATTGAACATTTATAATGCGATAGTTGAATCTGTGTGAGGTTTACAGTTCACAGAACCACTAGTATCTCCATTCGACGGCAATTTTCGAAAAACGATCTGAAGTTATTTTGGCCTTAGTGTCTCCTAGAATTGATTATGAAATTGATTTTGAAAAAAAAAAAAAAACTGGAACACCTTGTATAATATAAGGTTTATATATTTGTATTATGGCGTATGATGCATGAATAAAAAAATAAATGGACTCGTTAAGAGCATTTCTTATAGCATTACGCTGAATCTTGAAAGTACATACATATTACATACGTCATGCAGATGTATACATAGCCAAGAAGTACATCAATATATACAGCGAATTCTTAGAGTTCAGAAGAGGTTTGTAATGTTCGTTATGCTGTTGAAAAGTCATAAGACGCGCTATAAATGTGTTTTATATACATAGCATAAGGCACATAACTAATATTAAGTAGACAACTAAAATAATTATATGAAGTAAATAAATTACATAACATAAAATATACATTGTGTTTCTTAAATATCTCATCCAAAGTCAAAGACAGGACGATATTAGGTTTATTGAAAAAGCTTATGTATGTATTAAAAATAAAAAAATTAACACTAATTTAATAGTAATTAGAAGAAAAAAAATATGGCGGCTATATTGAAAATTTAAGCCTAGAGGGGTAATGCGGCAAGTATGCTTTCGGCTCTTCCCTCACCTCAGTTAGTGGAGGTCTAAAATCTTTGATTTTATTATTGTTTTATGTAGGTTCCTTGTATTTCTATCTTAATATATAAATGAGAATTCTTAAATAAACTAATTTCTGAATCACAATAGCCCATTTTCGATTGTAACTTTTGAGATCACTACAGAAACAGCCAGTATACAGGGTTATCCCATTGTAAACGAGACATTCAAATATCTCGAGAATGAATGATGATAGAAAGTTAGGGGTTTGGGTGGTTTTCCTAACTTTTGGGGGGACATTTTATCCATCAGATTCTCCAAGAAATTTATTTGTCACATTACATTTTCAGAAGTTAGAAAACAAGAACTTTCTATCTCTATTCATTCTCAAGATATTTGAATGTCCTGTTTGTAATGGGACACCCTGTGTGTATACATGTAAGGATATACAGGTAGGTACGATAAGACGTACATATAAAGACTATAAAGTCATAGATCGATAGCTACATGTACACACGGATAAAAGTAGTTAAGATCTGCGGCTATAAAAAGTGGTAATATCGCGAGAACGTGTCTCCATGTGTGTTCGTGCTGTATACAGGGTGGATCAGACTTACCATGACGTAGTGTCGCTGCATTTCAGTCTTTTCTTGGATGAGTTTCTCCACCTCCATTTTGGCACTGGCGAGAAAAAGAAGAAGAAAAGAGGTTAGTAATATTGGAATGTAAAAAACTAGAAGGTATAAAATGGAGTAGGAAAAGGAGGAGGAGAAAGAGGAAAAGAGGAGGAGAAGAGGAAGACGAGGAGAAAGAGGAGGAGAAGGAGGAGGAGTAAGAGGAGAAAGAGAAGGAAGAAGAGGAGAAGGAGAAGGAGGAGAAGAAGGAAGAGAAGGAGAAGGAGGAAGAAGAGGAGGAGGAGTAAGAGGAAGAGAAGGAGGAGTAAGAGGAAGAGGAGGAGAAGGAGAAGAGGCGAAGGAGAAGAAGGAAAAGGAGAAGGAGGAGAAGAAGGAAGAGAAGGAAGAGAAGGAGAAGGAGGAAGAAGAGGAGGAGGAGGAGTAAGAGGAAGAGAAGGAGGAAGAGGAGGAGGAGTAAGAGGAAGAGAAAGAAAAGAAGGGGAAAGAGTGAGAGTAGGGAGGAGGAGGAAAGATTCGATGGAGGAATAGAAAAAGGAAAAAGAGAAAGTGGAGGAGTTATAAAGAAAACCAAAAGAAGGAGAGAGGAAAGAAACAGGGGAAAGTATTTTATGACCTTGTATAATATGCTCGTGAAGCATTAAGAAGGAAGAGGAAGACGTACGGTAATATGTTGGCTCTGTAAAAGCGACTTAAAATATAGTCTCTCTCGTAAAACATAAAGCAGAAGCAATAAAGACACTCCTGTAGCCTGTTCCCGAAACACTCTCCACTCTCAAAATCCACGAATCTCGTCGTTTCAACCGTCACACAACGCACTCTGATAGGTCATTGCGTTCAAACTGACCAATCAGAGTGCGTTGTGTGACATCATATTTGTGTCACAATCGTGATATCACAATTTTTTTATGTCTTTCTTTTAAGTGACAGGGTTTCACTCACACACTCAAACTCGCTTTACGTTAAATTTATGCTCAACTTAATGGGACTTGAACCACCGACCTCCAGATTACAAGTCCGCCGCCTTATCGATCAAGCGACTGAGGTCGTTGACTAATATTGAAATAATATTAGTCAATATCAACTACTAATCATTATATCATCATAGGGTGGCGTCATCGTGAACGATGGTTGTCAGTGGAGGAATGACTCAGCACTTCTACCACTGTTTTTACAAGGAGGCTAATAATTGACAAGGGCCCCCAGAACCAAGCCAATGCTGGTCTCCTCCCTGTTTATAGTCCTCCAGCTAGACTGCTGGTCTACTCCCTGTATATAGTCCCCCAGCTAGACTGCTGGTCTACTCCCTGTTTATAGTCCTCCAGCGAGACTGCTGGTCTACTCCCTGTTTATAGTCCTCCAGCTTTTAGACTGCTGGTCTACTCCCTGTTTATAGTCCTCCAGCCAGACTGCTGGTCTACTCCCTGTTTATAGTCCTCCAGCTAGACTGCTGGTATACTCCCTGTTTATAGTCCTCCAGCTAGACTGCTGGTATACTCCCTGTTTATAGTCCTCCAGCTAGACTGCTGGTCTACTCCCTGTTTATAGTCCTCCAGCTAGACTGCTGGTATACTCCCTGTTTATAGTCCTCCAGCTAGGGCTGCTGGGGCTACTCCCTGTTTATAGTCCTCCAGCGAGACTGCTGGTCTACTCCTGTTTATAGTCCTCCAGCTATTAGACTGCTGGTCTACTCCCTGTTTATAGTCATCCAGCCAGACTGCTGGTCTACTCCCTGTTTATAGTCCTCCAGCTAGACTGCTGGTATACTCCCTGTTTATAGTCCTCCAGCTAGACTGTGGTATACTCCCTGTTTATAGTCCTCCAGCTAGACTGCTGGTCTACTCCCTGTTTATAGTCCTCCAGCTAGACTGCTGGTATACTCCCTGTTTATAGTCTCCAGCTAGGGTGCTGGTCTACTCCCTGTTTATAGTCCTCCAGCTAGACTGCTGGTTACTCCCTGTTTATAGTCCTCCAGCTAGACTGCTGGTCTACTCCCTGTTTATAGTCCCCCAGCTAGACTGCTGGTCTACTCCCTGTTTATAGTCCCAGCTAGACTGCTGGTCTACTCCCTGTTTATAGTCCCCCAACTAGACTGCTGGTCTACTCCCTGTTTATAGTCCTCCAGCTAGACTGCTGGTCTACTCCCTGTTTATAGTCCCCAGCTAGACTGCTGGTCTACTCCCTGTTTATAGTCCCCCAACTAGACTGCTGGGCTACTCCCTGTTTATGTCCTCCCGCTAGACTGCTGGTCTACTCCCTGTTTATAGTCCCCCAGCTAGACTGCTGGTCTACTCCCTGTTTATAGTCCCCCAGCTAGACTGCTGGTCTACTCCCCGTTTATAGTCCCCCAACTACTAATATTGAAAGAAAAGTCGTAATCTATTTCTTACTTGTGGTACTGCGCCTGCAGGAAGTTGAATTCCTCTTGATCCTGTCGCAGGATTCGCTCACGGTGAACTTGAATGGCTGTCCTGGCTGAGGAGGGCCCTGGGAACAGAAGAGGTTAACCAAACATTGAGTGGGGCTGAAGAGCTGGATGAAACATTGAATAATACTGAATAGATGGAGAGAGAGAAAAAAAACAACACCTTGAGAAAGGGTAGACAAAACATAGTCAACGAGATACAAAAGATAGAAAAAAACATCAATTAAGAAAAGGGTGTAGTGGGAAAAG